>DWMZ01000182.1:0-30848 GCA_018249855.1 Eueides tales michaeli
ATATATATATATATATATATATATATATATATATATATATATATATATATATATATATATATATATATATATATATATATATATATATATATATATATATATATATATATATATATATTATGTAAATATTCACAAATATGACGTCACACAAGTTTATTTACAACATTAACCATTAAAATTGCGCAATGTGATTGAGAATAGCTTCATTAGTGCAACCAATCGTGACACGCATTAAATTAAAATAATTATGAACTCTTTCATTTAACTTTTTTTTTTCTTATTAAATTGTCGTTTATCCTTCATTCTTTTTTTAAATTTTATAGTTAGTACCGTAAAATTGATTTTTTATAACAATAATTCATATAAAGAAGGAAGTTAAATAACAGAAAATATGCCAACTGATGAGCTTCTCTATGAGGTTAAGACTTGCAAAGATAAATAAGAAAGAATATCCGATCACATCTTCCAAAAGCTCTCCTTTCTTTTAAAGGATATGCTTAAGATATTTCGTAAAGTAAAAAATAAGTATTTAAAATTGTAATTACCCTGTTCTTCACAACTTTTCTATTAAGTAATTCTTTTCTATTATTCATAGCTTTGTCTAATTAAACCAAGGGATCGATATATTTCGGCTTTATTTATGTAACAAGCTTATATATTCATATAATGAAACATACAAATACGTATGTAATCTAGAATTGTCACTAGAAACGAATTTATTTAGTTTTTATTGTTAAACCAGTTATATGACAGGCTAACACGAACATCTACCATTCATTAACTGAACAATTAAACGACACAATTAGGTGCGCACTTTCCTCCTTATGCTTCGTTTGAAACTAAATAGTCAAGAACTATCGATTTTATTCTTCTGTCGAGTGACCTTTGCAACTTTTGAAAACCTAACCTAAACACCATATACATACATATTAATAAATGCATAAAAAATATATGTACAAATAAATATATATACGAGTATGTACAAACATACGTGAGTTACAAAGGACCTAGCGATGAGTATAGCATCTTTCTCTTTTTTTCTTAATTTTACACTTTTTTCACTTTTAAGCAAGCTGAGAATCCGATAAAAAGATACTACATGCTTGTTATTTTGAGGATATTTCGCATTGATGTGAAACGAAACGCTGCACGCCAGGTCAAGAAAATGAAAAAAATAAAGTATATTAGGATACATACTGTGTTGACAACATTTACCTTTGCTATATACTATTTAACCAACCTAGAAAGAAAAACTTTTATTTCTATAATTCTTTATTTTCGCGCCTTGAAGCCGCACTATATATTCTATCGTTTGTTATTAACAATGTGTGTTATATCATTGCTAACACAATGACCCTCACTTCTTTTAAAATAATCTTAATTTTTTGCTTTCCTAACTTTTATGTAAACCGTATAATTACAAAAATAAAAAAATATGAGATTAAAAATAATACGACTCCCATAACAAGAGGTTTTGTTGTTTCAAAGAGTTTTATAAAAAAATCTTTAATTGGTAAACATAAGTACAAAATGTACTCTTTTCATATATAACGTATTTGTTATATTTTTTAATTAAGGCAAAACGTGGCGTTGAGTTCTGCCACTCAACACGCAATGCCTCAAATTCAGGGGAAAGTGGTCAACGGAAGTGGAACGGAGTGTCCTGACACTAGGTTTCCAACTTCCCTTTGCTTACCCTGCTATGTGCAGGTTATAGCGTGAAGCTAAAAAAAAAATCTACTAATTCTACAATGACCTGTTGCGTTTTATTAAAGCTGCATCATTTGAAATCGAACAATATTTTAAAGGTGCATGATTTCAAGTCAAATAATATTTTACTCTATATAAGATTTTGTTAATTGTGATTAATTTCTGTCTTTAATTCTTCTACCTAATATTACGTGCTTTAGATCGTTATTCAAACAATATAAACAATTTATATTGCTAAAGTAGAAATTGATTACCAAAGAAAAAAATATATATTTTATTTTTTCTAAAGTGCGAAATAGCATGCACAAGCATACGCATACATTACATATTGAATTGTCTGATTTTTTTTAAAATATCCGTAGGAAATATAATAAAAATAAACATAGATTCAGTAATTACCAAACTATAGTATTTTTGTGCAGTACAAAATATTTTAATATAATTGTAATTTACTCACTTGCCCCATAGAATTCACAAAACTAATTTTATCTATTGTAAACACTGGACTCATCATTCAAATTCACATTTCAGGTCCGAGAAAATTATTAATTAAGTTAGATGCTTCCAGTAATTGGCGTATTGGGTCACGACACTAGGTCAATTAAGGAATTAACTTAGCACGGCTAATTATTAAATAATCAACACAGATCCGCTTAGTAGGAGGTTCGACAACGAAATGAGCGGAGTTAGAGCATTAAGTACGTGACTGCCTTGGCTTAAACAATAGGTAATACATACTTCCCTATAGTTTTATGATGGGTTGTGAATGATGGCTCTAATTGCCCCTTTAAAAGGTATTAGTACTTTCAAGTAAATTGATTTCATTTGGTCGATGAGCCTCTTAGTATTATAAAATTACGAATTTTAAATATAATGTTCTTTTTTTATAAACAATTTCGATTCAATTTAAAACTTGTTTGGTCACCGTCAAATCAATAATATATATTTCGATATTAATTTCTGTATAAATGTCAAGATGATATCTTATTGATTAATAGCTGTATATACAAACTAGACTGTTTTGAAAAGAGTCCTGCACATCGTAATGTAGCATTCGTAGAAGATTGGCTTACGTAAATGAAATTCACAAACGAATTTAACCTACTAACGTGGTATCAGGCTCGGGATAGCCTTTATTCACTGACTTCTGCAGAAATGGTAAGGAATAAGGAAGGCTGTTCCGTAGAAGTACTGTTTGTTATTTGGGAAATAATAAAAAAAAACTAATATAAATTGGGTAACACTTTTTTAAAAAATTAGCGATTAGAATTTGAATCAAAAGAAAAAAATGAAATATTTTTGAATAGGGCTTAGGTTAGAAAGAAGATATGAAAATCAAAGATTCATATAAAAAGAAGATGGAAATTTGGTTATATATGATATATAAAATTAGAACAGATGATTAAGTTGAACTTTTATTGAAATAGTATAGATACATAGTATGTATAATTCATCAAATATAAAGAAATATTTCATTTTAGAGTATTTTTTGCTTAACAGCTTTTGAAAATCTTAAAAGAGAACGTCTTAAGCCTACCTACCTATTTATTAACCTTCGAGCGGGCGCGCTGTGATCGGTAATAATTTTCAGATACTTACCCTTACGCGACTGCAAAGATGCGTTTATTTCAAGTTTTGTGCCAAGAAACATATATGTTGAAAACCCGCTTGTAGTTTGTTAGATTTTGAATTACGTATTCAGTGTTTATATGAACATTTTAGTGAGAGGGCTCGGAAATTGTTGTTGTTTTATATCGAAACTCAGTACCAGATAATTTTAACTAATTTCATAGTCAATATTACTTAATATAAGAATTTCAACTTTTTGTTATATAATTAGCCATTCAGGAAATATTATTAAATCAGCGGCCGTAAAAATTACGACGCGCCCTTGCTGATATGAAACTTTAGAGCGGGCCCACTCGTAGATTGATCCCCGACGCAAAAAGAGGGGTTTTGCTGGCAAATTGGTTTTTGACATAGTTTTGCCTCTTAAAACTCCTAATGAAGAATGGACAAAATACCCCGGATAACAATCTGGTTAATTGCGTCGATGGTCATTCAAAGATAGATATTATCACTAATATTTATCATAATAATTTACTTGCTAAACACGTACATTAAAATGCCCTGCTTGTCCAGGCTAGGATTTAGTAAGTCGTAGATTATTTCCAATATCAGTATAAATATTGAATAGTACTTCCATTGAATTTTAATATTACTTCCACAAAATGTGTAAGGTAAATATTTTACAAATATTTGTAATACAATATATAATATCAAAAAGTAAGATACATAATGCTATATTTAAAACGTTTTTTTATCGTTATATAATATTTTTTTCTCGACAAAATTTAATTATAATAATATTTTATTTATTTAAGAAGTGTGAACATAATATTAATTAAATAAAATAATAATTAAAGTGAACATAGTGTATACAGCAGTAAGTGATTCACAAATGATATAAACATGGTAATCTAGTTTAATAAAATAATTACTTAGACATGCAAAACACAGACCTCTTGCAGCGTAAGACCACTTTCATTATCCGCTCGTTTGATTGGTTGGTTTTTTTCTTCCTTGATGTTATCGCGATGTGTGACAATTTCCGTGGGGTAGCAATCTGTCTCGTCGTTGCCATTTTCATTTTCGATCGGTTCAATGGTATATGAGACTTCCAGTGGCATGATGGGCACAGGGCGTGGTAGCTCAGGTTCAAGATAATCGTGACGCAGAAGCTCTGGAGATGCAGTTAGCATTATAGCTACCGATGCTGGACGCGGTGGTGGCTGGTATCTTATTGCATCTGGGATCCAAGGTTGCGCTCGTTCTTCGACCAAGCGTCTAGTCTCTGCACTGGGAATCGTGTATACATCCTGGGTGATTCTAAAACAAAATAAAATAGATTGCGTGAGTAATACGTCAGCCTGATTCAAGTATTTTTTTTTCTCACTTCGATGGGATACGGCGAGGAATTCTGTCTCTCAATATACAATTTCAATAACACGTCTTCTTTTATGCAGGAGATGCATAAAAAAAAGACTATATATAACTGACTTACTCAATTACTACTCATCTATTAAATGTAAAATTGAACGAAATTATAATACAAATTTCGGTAACCCACAAAAATATTATAATTTATATTTATACTTACTTATGAAAGTAAATTTATTCTGTAGTTGACTGAGTTATGTTCATTCAAATCTGACTAACAGTAGTTCCAAAGATGTGATAAAAATAATAAAAATCATATTACCCTAATCATAGTTATGATCTTTCTATACCATTTTGTTACAGAATGAGCAGAAAGGGCGTACTATAATATCAAATATATATGTATAGACAAATTAAAACTACATATATACTAACTATAACTTAAAATGTCTACCAAAATATTAGTCATATGCATTCATGTAAATTGTTCATATAAAATATAAGTATAGGTACTTGTAAAAATATACTCACTGGTATAAATGCTCGTCTCCATGAACAATCGTCTCTTCTTCATCATCATGATCAGAGTTATCGTCGTTGTCATCGCGCCCTATGCCTATCAAATATGCCAACATGGCACTTAAACTGGCATATAATGAAACTGTAATAAATTAAAATAACTGTAATAATTTCAACTATCGTTTAAAATTAATAAACAAATAATACAACTAACATAAAATAATGGTGTTGTAATTTATGAGTCTATTTCTACGCATAGCTAAGTCTACTCTACTAAGCTAAGTATACTTTTTTATTAGAAAATTAATTTAATTATTTATTTAGATCAGATAAACACACATGAGGGTACTTCTAAAAAAATAAGTAGTATCAGTAAGGATACTTAAATATTTAAAATGAAGCAATCCAAATAAATTAGAACAAATACTAGCTGCATTCGATATAGTTTAAAATAATATAGGTAAAAAATACTCTCAGGAAGACTGTAATTGCTAATTGTGTAAAGTATTGTACATCGACGCAATTGTAGTGTAATTTGTTGTTATTAGCAGATTAACTATATCTAGAAGTTAGTAATTTCATATGTAAATTTTCTTTTTTAAATTTACTAAAAAGATTAATATGCATTTTACCGACACCTAACGCCGCTCTTTATTCTACCACCTGAGAAATAAAAATATTTTAAATCTAATTATGTATCGGATCTTGAGAATTAATGACCACCGTGTGACTGCTGGGTTCAATGTGTCACTTTGGCTAGTTATTAAAAAATTCAAACATCTTTATTATCAATGCTTCTGTTATGATAAACAATATGTGTCCTATAATTTGTTACAAAAAAACTGTCTAAATTGAGAACAAACTTTCACATGCTGCACAAGAAAGGGAGAGAGTTTGAACCAATCGAGAAGTATCTATTCACCTGGTGATTGCAATTAATGTCTTGTTATTTAGTTTCTATTTATAACACAAATTTATTTCATTGACTTATATTTTTCTAAGTAAAAGGATTTTATAAAATAATCAAAAGAAAAAGCTACGAGAAAATAAATATTGTGATATAGGAACAACAAACATCTTAATTACAGTTTCTTTTGTATTTTTTAAGATTCGTAGAAAATTCTTAAGTCGTCATTAGAAATTTAAAAGGATTTTATTTATTTCCATTGCAAATACAAATGATAAATGAAAATGACATACAAATCTTGCTCATTTATATAATCAGTAAATATGCTTACGTAGAAGTAAGTTATTTTATTAATTCATTTACGAATGTTACAACAAATCATCAAAGGTTGTTTTACTTTTTCAAATCAAAGATATTTTCAAACCTTAGCCGTGTAATTCCGGCTTAGAATAGGATCACCCTGGTCAGTACCAGGGTGGTCCTAATTCTAACCTGGTGTCGTAAGAGGCGACTAAAGTACGTGTGGGAGAGTCGCGTTGTCAGCGATGGCAACACGCATGGGCAGACTCGACCGGATTGTTACCAACCTCGGCATTTAAAACCGGCGTTAAGTAGTGGCTTTGGCTACTGCGTTTCGCATTGGGTAATGTCGGGCCCCGGTGCCCGTACACCTTATAGACTGGCAACGCTCCTGTAGCTCCTCTGGTGCTACACGGGCCGTGGGCGGCGGTGGTCACTTACCATCAGGTGACCCTTACGCTCGTTTGCCGTGTCTTTTCCATAAAAAAAAACCTTATGGACATTACGATTATACATAATTGTTTAATAATTTGCATATTAGAAATCCTTACATTACAAACATATTATACGAGAACGTGAAGGTAGTTAAGCGTTCTATGAAATTGACTTTGTTTAGTTTCGCATTGTATCCCGTATATAGTTCGGGGTAGGCAGTAGGAACTTGGGAACCTACGCCTAAAAAACTCCGTTGAACTGAATCATTGCGTGTTGAGAGCTTAACGTCGCATTTTATTGAAGTGAAAAAAATTAGATATTAAATATTTTATTTCTTCAAGGAATCGAACCCACAATCTGAAAGAAACAAAATTTCTGAAAGAACTCTGAAAGAACTCTGATTCAAAATTTCTGAAAGAACTCTGATTCTTCTGAATTAAAATAATTGAAGAATGAGATTGAACTGAGTAAGAATGAGACGATATATACGTATTCTTTTAAATCGTTTAATGTAATGCGAGCAGATTCTAAAATAAACAATTACTTCAGTAAAAGTACAAATAATTCAGTACATAAACCAATGACCAAAAAGAGATGACTTCTCTACGATTTATATTACAAACATGTATGAATTTCACAAAGACACAATGCAATATCACATCAAGACATATTGCATCTGGACGTATTGCAATCACGACGTCCTCGGTAGGTACATGTAATAACTTTCATCGTTGTTGAAAAGATTCGGAAAGGTAGCAGTTATAAGCCAGACGAGTTCTGAGTATATTTAGACCTCATTGGATATCCGTCTTATTATCTACGTTCACTGGACGACATTTTATTGAATTAAATTTGTTATCTTATTTCGACAAAGTTACCAGGAAACTAGGTATTGCAGTTACCAAAATTAAACTAAAATTACTGAATATGCACATGATAAATTTCACGGAACTTGCAATCACAACTTGTTTTAAACACATACTGCGAAATGTAATTTTCGGTATAACTGATGAACTACACTTTAAAGCAACGAAATTTTTCATGTAAGTTCAAAGGTCGTTACGCAAAGTGAAGTGTGAAATGCTATCACATGAAATATTAATTTTCATGTTAAGCTTTTCATAAGCATGTCGTTCGTTAGTATGATATGTTTCCACTAATATGTATTAAATTTTGGCGTGGTAAAAATAAAGCGCCTTATGGGATAGTTTCCTTTCATTCTGGTATTTGAAGCAGGTTTCGTAGGAAAAATAAATATTGTGATTGTGAGTGATTTTTTAAAATTACTATCGAAAGCACAGTCTTCGTATCGGGTACAATTTCAATACTAATGTGGTATTATATACAACGTTGATAATATATCAATATATGCTTTCTTTTCATTCATAAATAGTTCGTAGCTTTTGCTATATATTTAATAAAAATTCTATTATAAATATTAATATTCTCAATACTAAACATTGACGCTTGTCGTGGCGCAGGAGACAAACTTCAAAGACTGTAACGCGACAGGTTGTGGGTTCGATCCCCTCTCGAGGAGATAAAATCTCATATTTTCAAATTAAATATTTAATATTTTAATTTCTTCGCTCTAGTAAAAAGACAAAGCGTGGCGTTGAGTTTCACTACTCAACACGCAATGACTAAATTCGGTAGAAAGTGATTAACGGAATGAAGTTCCTTGACACTAGGTTCCCAAGTTCCCTCCGCCTACTCTGCCGTGTGTGGGATATAGCGTAAAGCTGAAAAAAATATAAACAATACAATATGTATACGTCGTCTTAGTATAATGGTATTTTTAAATTACTTCTCTAAAATAATGATGCCTAATATAAATATCCCCAATGCAGATATAAATATCTTGCTCATGTATATAATCAGTAAATATGCTTAAGTAGAAGTAAGTTATTTTATTAATTCAAATTTACGAATGTTACAACGAACTAAACGCGTTTATATATAGAATTAAAATCAAAAGGTTGTTTTACTTTTTCAAATCAAAGATATTTTCAAACCTTATGGCCATTATGATTATACATAATTGTTTAATAATTTTCATATTAGAAATCCTTACATTACAAACATATTATATGAAAACGTGAAGGTAGTTAAGCGTTCTATTAAATTGACTTTGTTTAGCTTCAAATTGTATTCCGTATATAGTTCGGGGTAGGCAGTAGGAACTTGGGAGCCTACGCCAAAAAAACTCCGTTGAAACATTGCGTATTGAGAGCTGATCGTCGCATTTTATTAAAGTGAGAAAAATTAGATATTAAATATTTTATTTCTTCTAGGAATCGAAACTGTCATACTTATTTTAATGACGTGTTATATTGTAGGGTGATAGATGCTAGTGACGTTTAAGTTTACAATAACTTGACTAATATTTCTTTTTTACATAAATTGGAGATGTTAATTATTTGATGATTTATAAAATTAAACAAGCTTTTCCTCTGCCAGCCATTCTGATAGATATTCTGTGCATTGATTTACATCAGATTTAATAATCGTTTCTGTCCCTCGCTGTATCTTATTGAGAAAAAAAGTAAACTGCTCTATTATCTGTACTTTATTTATATTTTAACTGAATTTCTATTTAATGAGTAACATGTTATAGTCAATTAGCATTAAGTAGAAACCAAACATACTGAATTGAATTAAGTTTCAGCCCATATCAGCCGCTACTATCAACTGCAATGTTACGAAATTAATCAACTGGACTCATTCTATATATACCTGCGATTGTTTCGGCGATATGTATGTGCCATTTAGTAAAATAGTTGTATAGGATTAGTAAGTTGGAACTTAAGGTGTTTTATCTATATTTAAGATGGTTTGTTGGCTTATCAATGATAGTTTAGTATGAGTCTATAAATAAGGTCTAACCGCATGCACAACATACTCATTTCAGATAGTCTTGTGACTTGGGGGTTTGTGAATTAACAATAAGGAAGTGCCTTACTTTATCTGACCATGGAATTAGACCCCAGAAGCTCAAGATATAAGGTTATATTTGGATATCGTGTTGCAGGACATGTGAGCTAATGGACTTACTACCGAGGATGTAGTAAGCCATACCAGATGGAGTAGACTGATTCTGAAAGCAAAACCTGGCAACAAAAGACTAGAAGAAGAGCCAAGAAAAAGAATATTTAGAAAAGAATATAATTGTGTTTATTTCATACTATATTATTGCACATACGCTCCCAAAATTAAGTCGATTAATGCTTTTAAGTTATACTTTTTGTTGACCAATAATCTTGAAATTAGTACGGAAGCCTCGGTGGGTGAGCTTGACTCGAACCCGACTATCTTTATTTTTGATTATGTTGACTAAAATTAAAAAACCTGTTACAGATAATAAAAATAAAATAATTGCTTTATTTCGATTTTAATGATCATTATCTGCCATTGACCTATCTTTGACTGTTATCTATGATATTAGTGGCTTAAAACTTATTTATTTTAAAACTAATAGAATTACATCTCGATGAATAGCCAGACCAGCTTTCAACGGCGTCTTAACGTATTTGCTATAATTTGGCTTACATTGTGTTGGAAGCTTATTGTAGCGATTTTTTCTCCTGATTAGCAAATGCGTCATTTAGAAAGAAATGAATTGAATAAAAACATTTAAGCCTTCCAGCCAAACATATAAATATCTAGAGATTTTTAGTTATTTGTGTTGTCGTAGTATTTCTTTATATCTTAAATATCGTACATTTACTTTTTTTTAATTGAAAAATTATCTTTTTTGAAACAGAACTACTTTAGATTTTGTATTCTTTACAATTTGCAGATAAGGCCGTGGTTAGTTTTTAAGCTTTGAAAATAATATCAATATAGTTGCGAAATTGTTTTAACCAAATACAGCCTAATTTATACACATATCCTTATATTAATTTTTCTTAATATTTTCCTTTCCCATACAACATCAATGCGGTAACTTGTTAAGTGACAAAATTTAAGGCAGCGCTGGACCCACTTCCACAACTATTTAAATAGTTAATAAAATTACGAACAAGTCGAAGCTTTTCGAAGTTGGTCTAACAATTTATTAGTATTCGTAACAAATTACTCGAGGAGGCTGAGTATCGATTATCACGTTAACACTGTTTTAGTGCTGCATTATGGGAGTGGCAGTTTGGGGGGTCTATCATTTGTCAAGTCCCATTAACGTATACGTAGACTATAACCACCATTACGATAGTCGCTCGGCACTTTCCTCTTTTAATCATTTATAATAATTCATGTTTCGGTTGCTAGGTGTGTTAGATACGTAGTGTTATTGTTATATATATAATTATTATTGTTATATAAATAACTTATATAAGTGGTTTACTTTAATTCTATATTTGGCTCTAGCGAAGTAGTTGTAGTCGGTACTATGAATACGTATTCGTGGCGCAGCGGCACCAGCATGTGACTGTAAAATTATTTTTTCAATTACAACTCGACTTGCCCAGTCGTGCAGATACAATTTTGATACTAATATTTTAATGAAATTTTGTATATAAAATTAATCATCACGCTGTACCCTTGGGCGAACCGCTAATTATAAAATACATATCATATCATATCATATCATACACTCCGTTGAAATTCCATACAAAATTATATTATTCTTTGTCTGCATCATTTTGGTCAAAATGGTCCAAAGTTATGCATAGTTGTCGTGAGAAATTGTAACCGCACTTTATGGGACTCGAACCAGCCGTGAGGTAAGTAGGACAGCCACGACGTGAAGTCGTAGACTGGGCTCTATCTAGCTTAATCTAAGGGAACTGACCGTCTCAAGCAGTTGGACGTGGTCCAGATACTTAACTTGTTTTTCCCAGGAATAGGCTTATCTAATAGAAATATGGTAAAGACTTTTTCGTGTTCAACACGAGAATAAGATTCACGGGATTAACGGGGGTTCTTCATAGGTGGAACCGCTACTCGGGTGCGTAGGCCACTTTCTGGAGTCATTTAGCCATTCAAAGGAAATGTGAAATTGTATACAATTAAACAGTGTCGTTATCGTCGTTTTTTCTTGTTTTAATTGTGACTTAATAGAGAATGTTTTTAACTAATATTAAAATACAATTATAAATAAAAAAAACATTTAAATATGTTCCCATCGTCTCTTTTCTTTTTGATGAGATGATATAAGCAACTCCTACAGGTCTCATCAATTTTATATTTCATATCTTGTCACTTTAACAATTCATTAAAAAAACTGCGTAGAGTACTTAACTATCAAAAAATAATGTTAAATATTAGGTATATTTAATGTACATTATTATTACGCGTGAAATTTCTGCTAGTTAGTGTATATAAAATTTTGCAAGCTTAATTTAATCCCCATCCAGTTTTCGATTGAGCCGAAATTTAAATCACGAGTTGAACGTAAAAAGGGCGCACTAATTAATTGAAATGGATTGACTTAATTGATTGATTTATAAGATTCAATGCAGCATATAAAAATATATAGAAATGTTATTAAACAATTATTTGAATTAATATTTTTTTACCTTTACTAATATATTTTTAATGTTAATATGCTGAAATTGTATGTTATTTTTCATATATAAATATTAATAAATGTTAACCAGAAATTGTTTTGAAAAATACAGAAGAACGGCCACCGTAAAATTGGTGGCTTAGAAAAATTAAAATTGTTTTCTGCCATTATGTATATACGAATCTTTTATTTGATATGTTATTTTATGTATTATTATGCAATAGATTTGTGAGCTTAATTAACTTCAAGAAGTTTCAACACTACCCTAAATCAAATCTTTAAATAATTTAAATAGTAATTTTCCCGCCAGCTGTTCTTTTATCACGATTACAATTTAGGTAGATTCAAGGTAATCAATGAATTTATATTGTTAAGTTTCTAGCAAATGCTTCAAAATATAATATTAATATATCAAGCTGCGGTAATAAGAAAGTTATAATATCTCTACCAGCAATATGTAAAATACGTGTACACGTGCACCAAAGTAAGTTGAAGTGTTCAAAACTTTTGCAACTGAATTTATGCACATACTGACAAACCTTCTTTGACTTAAAACCTATAGGATCGATAAATACTAACTAGCTCAGTAGGATATATGTAGCTGGTGTATGTTTGAAATATTTTATTTTATAGCCTCAAATTCGGCGGAAAATGGACGCATAGGAGTTTCCTTACGGGAAAGGAGTGACCTTCCTAAATTACCTCCGTCTACCCTGCTATATGCAGGATAAAGCGTGAAGCTAAAAAAATACAATTCAAATGTTGTTAGCACCAAAATTCTATGTAATAATCAATAAGTACTTTCGAAAACGCAATTTTCATAAAAATAAAATCACCAACACAAAATATTTGTGCCTTCAATTTTGTGAGGGCTTACAAAATTCAATAAAAATATGATACTAGAGTAGTACAAACAGATGAGATAATTGTATGAGTGTTGATATTCATTTCAACCGTGGCTGATAATATCGACTACGTCTCGATAACTTTACCTATTGATAGATAGATTATCTCATCAGTAAAAATAACAACAGCTGTACCAAATTCGATATAGAATACTAAGTTTTTTTAACTGCTGATATCTAATAGTAAAACTATTTAATTAATTGTATAATGAATTGTGAAATCATTTTGTTACTGAGATTGAATAACTAAAATCAATATTCTATACAAAATTTTGCCAACATCTCTCATGGCGCAGGGTCACAAGCTTGTAAATGACTGTAAATGCGATGAGTTGTGGCTTCAATCCCCACTTGAGGAAATGAAATATTTAAAATTTTCATTTCTTACTTGAACATCCATATAACTTTCTGAGCAGGTAGCAACTAATATATTTTAAAATATTATTGCATAAATAACATGTAGTATTATTTTAATATTTATTTTAGAGAAGAAGTGCATTATTATTCTTGAAGGCGACAGTTTTAACGTTATTTAAATTTTAAAAACGTGTTGAGAGTATCAAAACTATGGCTTATGAAAAAAATATAAGGATAATCAACATAATATTGTCTTTTTAGTAATTAGGTTATCGAACAATACTAATAGGGAGCTCGAACCATGCGCGATGTGCCACATAAGCTACAACATGTAACATGGTTTATGTAATTGCGGGCACTTGAACATTCAATTCAGTTATACAGATTTTGCTTAAAGCTTTACCTGTGACTCCGTGAAAAAGAAAACTTGAAGATATCGGTAAAGTATGATAGGTCCAGCAGATTGAATAACATAATCGTTGTGTAGCTATTTAGAGCTGTAATATTTTCTTTAAAGATATTAGTCTCAAGATTATAATGTTCTGTATCTTTTAAAAAATAAATGTTTTTGAAAAGAAAATATGTATGAAAATTAACTATTTTAAACTTTTGCAGCGCTTAGACGGCTAATTTTTATAAATCTCAACAATTTTAAGATATAATAAACGAAATCTTTTCTGAATCGACAAAGGCATCGAGATCCAAGATTCGGGCAGTAGAAGTTAACAATATTAGTTCTCTAACATTCCTTTTCATTCGAAATTGCAATAAGCGCCCAGGTGAGAATGTTAAAAATGCAACTATAACGAAGTTCAGTTATTACCAAAGCAATGCTGAGTATATCTCAATATTGAATTTCAGTTATGAAATATTGGAAATGCACGAGTGCTCGTAAATTGTTTTTAATCCGGGAAAGTAGTACAATTTATTTAATAAGAGTAAAATTCGGGGTAAAAGCTTTTCAAAATGTATGATGATGTGTATGATTTTATGAAGCTTTAATTCCATTAATCTACCCATATATAGTACAAACAGGATGTGATTACTCTTTAATGTGTAAAATGATAATTTGTATCACAATAAATAAGTAATTTTAATTCGCAATAAATAAGAGAAATACAGACTATGTCCAGAAGAGTTTCAAATTTTCTTTTCTGCGTACACGAAATTACAGGAATAGCTTCCTGAAAATTAGTTTCAGGTAATCAAATAAACAGTTAATTTATAGTAAAATTGCCAAAATACTTTAAATTAATGTAACATTTTTATTTATGAACTGATTTTATAAAACATGTACTCAAATATACTCAAATCTTAAGTGCAAAACTTAAGAAGGCTTCCAAAATACAATGGCTAAAACTGCAATATATTATGTAGAAAAAACCCATACAAGCAGGCAATAAATTCTGAAACAATTATTTTGGTTTCTATCATATGTATAAAGGCTCTCAATAATAGAGTTTCTCATATATTTTCTAAGTACAAATTGGTGATTCGTAAAACTTTCATTCGTCTGTAAAATAATATTTTTATAATAACAAATTAAAAAAAAACCGTATCGATTACAGCTAGTTTTTGAAAAAAAAGTATACTTGTGAATATGTTCATTAAATATTAGACTGTTTACTGAGGAATCAGGGACTTATATTGACTGTTAAGATATTTTATCATCCAATACGAAATGAAGGAAAATTACTATATTTTTTTTGTTTTTAAAATGGCATAAATGTTTATCCTGATTAAGAAATTAGCAAACACATGCAAATAACTACACATAAATTGTATTTATTGTGCTACTTACACATTTTAATTCAACCAACTGTTTGCAATGTAATTTTTAAACAAATATATAAAAAGATTTAGTAGGGTACTTTATAAATAGCTATTATTGTGAAGTAGGACAGTGTTCAACTGTAAACGCAATACACTTACAGTGGGTTCGAGTCCAAGTCGATGAAATGATTATATTCAAATTATTTTCAACATTTAGCTAAGCTAATTTTGTTATCACACGAACAATAACACGAAAATACTCCAATTCAGGTGGAAAATTGACAAAATCTTTGTTAGCACTTTCTGTCGCCACTAAGCGACGAAAGGCGTGACGCTGCCTTTTTTTTATTATTTTTTAACTCATTAGCGTCAAAAGTATTTTTGAAACAATTGGTCAAATTTATAATTCTATTACTACCAACCATGGCATTTATAAAAAAAAATATCTGGAAAAAACTTCTAATTACAAATAACAGCTAAATAAATATTAAAATTATAAATTAAAAAAAATAGTATCATCTTCCAATATTATGTTTTATTCGGACTTACAGCTTCATTCATTAACTTTTTTATTTAGCCGTTATCTATATTAAAATAAAAAAAAAGCCAAATCTGTATTGAAAATATTACGATAAATATAAACTAGTAGAAGTAACTTGAGAAATTTTATAAACGTACTTACTTAATTGTCAAAAATTAAAAAAATATATATATTTAAACATCAGTTTTGGCTCCCTTTAGCATGTTAATATTACGTAGGAATAAATATAATAAAAAGTTCTTACAGAGAAACATTAGAAATATGATTATGATAGTTCGATAGCCAAGTTGTAGTAATAACAAAATATATAACACTAAATCTGTAAAGAAAGAAATGTGTTGCATATTTTGTACATAATACAATATCATATAATTATATATGATATCGTATTAAAAAAGAATATATTTTTTTATTTATATCAACCATATTTAGTATGTAGAAGTACATACATTAGAAAAACCAAGCATAAACGTTTTATAATTATTTATATTCACTTTTTTGTATAAATTTTATCTTTATAATTTATATCGGAGTTTGAATCAACAGGTGTAACCATCTGTAAATACATTTTATATAATTGGACCGTTATTAACAATTTTCCTATTAAAAGTTAAAAAATAATATGTAATATTAAATTTGTTATAAATTTATTCTGTTTTATAATAATCGTACTGAAGTTTGCCAAAATCATACACAAATATTGTATATCATTCACTCATTTAGACCATCACAGGCACTTTGTGATCATAAATCTGTTTTTTATATTAATTATTATATTTTTTATTATTTATTATTGATTTATTTGAGGAATTTATTTGCAACATTTGCAATTTCTTTTTCATCACCATGATTATCAGTCATCATTTCTAATTTCAGAGCATTTCTAATTTTTGTAAGCTTTACATTTAATCCTTTACAGTCCTACAATGTATTCTGCTTACTAATATTTTTTATATCGACATAGATTTTTTTTCAGGTATTCCTTATTGCAGGTATAAGTTTAAAGTTCACGGTGAATATTAAGCACCTTTTACCATTTTGGCTGGTTGTGTCGCATTTTAATGGCGATCTAATTTTATATTTCGCCTCCAGTTTAATTCAGGCTTTTATCTCAATTGATCTACTTAATTTATTGTACATAATTTTTATTTTATGTTTTTATGAATGAAATCAACTTAGGTTTCATATAATGAAATATTAATATATAGTTCAGTGCTTTTAAGTTGAAGTTTTAATTTTATCATACCAAACGTGCGGAATGTGTATTCAATTTATCATAACGATTCGTAAAGTAACAAAAAAGAATTCTACATCTATAGTAAGTCATTGATTAATGAAAAATTGTTAACTAGGTGCTTAAACAAACCTTTCTTACCTATTACATCGGTGGGTGGAAATTTTCCACCTCAACTATTTCTAAAGTGAATTACGATTTAATTTTAATGGAATTAATAAAAAAGAATTCTATTTTATTCTAATAAGCAGTTGATTTTTTATTTTGTAGTTAATATAAAGACGTTTCTTTTTCTAACTTTAGAAAATGCATAGGTTTTTAGAAAATAAGGAATTTTTGATTTAATTAAGAGTGTTAAAACTTTACGATCACATTTTTTTTATTTATCATTTTACCAATTTTTTCAAATTTGGCTACAAATCCAAATTTTGTCCCTTGTTTGACATAGAAATGAAGAGTAAAACTAACTCTCAAACGTTGTTTTGGTCCAAATAACCCAAGAAAATGGACAACTTTCATGTTAAGCTCTATTATGTATATTATCTAAATATATCTTATATTAAGTTCTATAAGTGAAAATTGTCTTACATATTGTAGTCACTTTTACGTCATATTTTATTATTGGGTGTTCATATATTTTCTATGAGTTTTTTCACTTTTGTATTTTATTCAATAAAATCATCCGGTTGTTATCATTTTCAATAATTTAAATAGCTTTAGTATTGATTACATGTATTCTTATACAGTATTTATATTCCATTCATTAACATGAAACATTTTATTCCTCCAAATTATATTACATTGTTTAAGTAAAACATATCCATAACCATTTTCCTACATTCAACGTCTATTCTCATTTATTAAATGACTAAATTCTCTCGTCAACGTTTGTCATTGATTTTCACTGCTAAATTAAGTTACGTGCCAAAAACTGTCGAGAATAAATATTTGTAGTACATATATTACATAGAACCAGGCTATAAGTATGTCTCTATATAAATTGGTAACGTGACAGAATGACTCCAGCCGAGGTAATTTCCATTAATTACACTCTCAATTCTTTCTACTAGGGACAGAACTGTGGCAATTATATAAGTTGACTTACGTGAGTTGAGTTGAGTAGGAATTTCATTGCTATTTATCATTCATCATTGATTCATCAACTTTAAAATTCATTAATTTCATAATAAACATCACCATTGCTTTTTTCGAATCTGAATAATTTTGGACATTGTCTAAATACGCCACGCTATAATAAATATGAAAAACCGGCTAAATGTTATAGCCTGATTTGTATATATACTGCATAAAAATCAAACACTAATGTTCAAATATTATTCAATAATGATTTTGACAAATATTAAATTTATATATTTTTTTAAATTTAAATATGACTCAAAATTTTGCACAACAACAGATAAAATAAGTTAAAATGTTTATTTAATTAGAAAACATTTCAATACAATATTTCCAGCAGAGTATTTATTCATCACATATAAATTTAGTAGCAATTCGTCTAATAATTTTCATTAATTATTATTTATAAACCTTACTATAATAGGAGAAAAGGCTTTTAACGGTAAATACTTAAGCTTATTTATTTTAACGTAGGAGTACTTAGGACCCAAATTACTTATACCTTATTTATTCCACAGTACTTGGCAGACCATACATAACCTTCAGAAATAAATAAAATTAAAACTTTACTTGGATTCCTGCACTTAGCACTGTAAAAATCCAAATAAATCATAGACATCAGCATATATTTTTAAGATTTAGCATTTTTGAGAAACCATTCACATTATAACTGACACTATTCGTACTTTATTTTAAGTCTTAAGAAAATTGTATTTACTAATAAAAGTAACATATAAGACACGTTACGTTGCCTATATACAACTCTGTAATTTTGTGAACGGCTTGTCTGAAAATCGGCACTAATTTCTAAAGCACGAACGTCACTAAGTTTTGAAAGAAATTCCGCGGAGCTTTTCGGCGCGTCGGCTTAGGCTCGAGCCGGGGGAGCTTCTGACTTTCTGATCGTCGTCACCACACCCCTCTGAGTGGGATTTCAATTGCGACTTATTTTAGTTTGCTCGACACGCTTATTCTTCTAATATCATTCGGGGCTTGACGGAGTTCGATTGGCATCTAATTATAATTATAACTTGGTATTTTGGTTAATTGTATTTTGACATTAGGTTGATGAAACAAATCTAAGAAAAATAATTATAAGATTATTATATAAACTATTTTTATGTTGTTTTGTGACCTTTTTACCATTCTTAGTTTTTAGGCCTTCTTAGGATGTGTATATAGTATTGTAAAATTTATTTTATTATGTTTCGCCAGGGATTTATTGTTATTAAGTGGTCTTTCAGTGTCCGTTAATTAGTAGTTTACTAATATAATGCTCTTTCAGCTTCAAGATCCAATTTGTCTAAGAAATTCGAAATGTTTGGTTCAGTTCTTCTGTTTGGAGAAGATACGGAGGAGGTTGGCTTCTCGTATCTAAAATGATCGATCCTTAAGCTTGAATATTATAATTTTAATGTCACCACAGTTTTGTCATATTTTTTTTTGATTACATGTAATGATATCAAGTTTATTTTAATATAATTATGTAATTTACAACACAAAAAGAAATTATTACTTTCAGCTTTCTGTGATTGCAGCGTCACGTTTTTTTGTTTAGATCTTTGTATATATTTCATATATATTTTTTGTAAATAATGTATTTAACATTATTATATTATACAATTGTTTTTCAAGATTTTATATAAGATGTTTTTTATTTTCAAATAAAATATTATATAAATATAGTAATAATTTAAAACCATATTTGTTTATTACTATTCAACACGACACTAACTTTTGAAATAGTTTTTTCATGGATTATTAATACGACAGATTAAGATGCTGTCGAGTATAGTCCCTTAAAATTTATATGATAATAAAAGCACCTAGTAATATATTTTTTATAACATTTACGACTTTATTAATATTATATCTATTTTTATATTTATATCATTACTATTTTACATATGTTGTTTTATTTACGTAAATCAAATAAGTCTTACGTTACAGGGTTTTTATATTTTATCGTTTTTTTAAATTTTGTATATAGTCTTTTAAAAATGAATTTTACTCTTCCTTCCAAATAGACTTTCCAATAGTGTTTATATGTGTGTTTTATATTATTTTGCTGTTTAATTTCCGCTCTCCTTGCCTGTGTCTATGTGCGAGTGCATTAGGGTTAGCTACTTACGTCAGAAGACACTTTTACATTAGAACTTTTAGACGGTGTTTTACTATACTCATTTTTTTTTGGCGATATGGTAAGCTTTTTTATAAAAATCAAAAAAAATATTCCTCCTAAAGTAATAAGAGGAATATTTTTTTGAAATAAATAAAAAAAATATTAATATTAAGATATGTTAAAAAGCCAACAACAGATTGTTTTTTTGGTCATCTACTACTTATGGTATATTGTTTGGTGAAACCTTGTCGTACATTTTTCGTTTTGTTATCAGTCGAAAATGAAGCAGATGGTTATCAAAAGACATAAAGCAGATTGTTTTTCGGCTCCTGAACATGCCACGTTTAATTGATCATGGAAAGTAAGCAATGCCTTGACAATCTACACAATATTCGACACGTACTCGGCCATTACCGTTAGACAGCAACTTTGCAACTCACAGACAAGAAACTTTTCCTTACAGCTAAAATTTGTTTACATATTGCTATATTTTTTTTTCATTGAGAAACTTCTACTTCATTAAAAGTCATCTTCGAATCACTAGCAGCTGCCAAATAGTAAAATATTGAAATACCAAACCATCTCGAGACGTTGTAAAGATTCAATTTTCAGCTAAGTGCTCCCGTGTATGTGTCATTGTACATTCACCCTAGATGATGAGATTCGATGCTAATAAAACACTGACCATTATGGAATGTTTCTTGTAATTTCTTCTTTTGTATTCCATTTTTCAATAGTTTGAACGGCAACTTTAATGCTGAGTAAGCCTTATGGTAATCATTGGTAAAGGATTTTCCAGAAAAAGAATCGGCAACCGCAGTTTTGGATCTCATACGAACAGCGGATAAAAGTACTGATATGAAAAATGCTTCATTATTTCTTTTAGGACCAATCAGTAAAAACAAACCATTATTTATATCATCTATTATCTTAGTTAACATAACTGATTTAACAGTTGTACAATGGTTTAAACTACTAAGTATAATTCATAGTGACCAAATTCACAATTCCATTCTAATTCTTGATTTAAAAGATTCATTCATAGCACTATTTGCCGTTAACTCATTTGTCAATCGTCCGATCTTGTATCTCACCGTCGATGAGAAAAACTGTGTAACGATGTCAGTGATGACCCCCTCCCCAATCACCGGGGAGGATATAGGGAGCTGTGACTTGTGATTTATTAAATAATAGATTTTTTTTTATTATAGAATAATACATCTTATTACAATAAAGAGGAAAATTCTATACTGAACGAAGACTTACTTATAAACACAAAAATTATGAAAGTTGATCCAACCATTCTTAGGTTATAAAAAGTGCAATTAATACAATTTTCTTTAAAAATTTAATTTATTTTTTGTATATGTAATCTTGAGAGTATATGACATATGAATGTACTTATTTATTATTGTATATCGACTTTTTTAATATTTTCTTTAATTTATTGTTGTAATAAAGTATTATTATATATAATTTGGTGTGAAGAATACTAATTAATGTCTTACTAAGGAAAGATTACAAAAAATGTAAATTTCTGTTATTATATACTTATAAGCTATATACTAATAATATAAAACTTATAAATATATAATAACTAAATATTAATCTAGCTTAATATTAATCTGATACTGCTTGGATACTTTGAAGCGTTAAATATATTATATTGATTGATGTGGTTGTAAGTATTAACAAAGATTTTTTTGAGTTTTAACTTATACATACTTTTCCTTTATTGATCTTACTTTATCTACATGCTTTTCTTTATTTCAAATATAGCAGCACTTTTTTAAATCGATCTTTCACGAGGAATAAAAATAAAGAAAGAGCCTCATGCGGAAACCTTACTTATACGTATTGTATTGTATTTAAAAATTTAACTACTTTTAAGAAGGATAAAACAAAAAGTTACAAAAATAAATGTTTATTTGTAGCAGACTGTTAAAGCGAAAGATGCATATTGATAAGATATTAAATGCAGTTATAATTAAAATTAGATGCAGAATAAAAAATATATATAAAAACTCTGAAATATATAATTTTTACCATCTAATATTATATTTATTTGCAAAATACTTAATATTCAAAGTATACCTACTAATGTAACATAATAGCATAATAACTTCTTTGACTTTAAGTAGCAAAATCTTTTAAATAAATTTTGTTAAATATTAACTGTATAAAAAAGTAACTATCAAAGTATTTGTTTTAGTAAAAACATATATTTTTCCAAATAATAAAAAAAATTTTTAATTACGTCAAAGATCGACTCAAACAGGTGCTTTTATAGTAAACGGAATATAAATGTAAATTTAAAAATAATATAGAAAATACTATTTAGGTAAATGTATAAAAAAGATATACTTACAGACCATGCAGCAAGGGAAACACATAATGGTTAGGTAGAATCTGAAAAAATATAGCATAATTTATTTCTTTTTTTAACTTCCCGCAAGGCAGGAAAGGCAGAGGGAAGTTCAGACACTTCGTTCTGTTCCACACTTTCCGCTAAATTTGTGGCAGCTAAGGTGTGTGCTTAGTGGCGCAACTTAGCACCGCGCTTTGCCTACCAGGTAAACCAGAACGAAGGAATGAAATTATTAAATATCCTTCGAATTAGGACCGAACCCACAACCTGTCATTTACAGTCACACGCTTATGCCCCTGCGCCACGACAGGTTTCATTCTTTTTTAAGTGATTTATAAAATATTTTACACTCTTTTATAAACTTTATAAAAGAGTCGATTGATAGAAATTAAATTTATACTAGGCAAGAGCATTTCGGTCTAATAGTTAATAAAAAAGATCCTCGATTAGTTTCCTCACTTAACGCCCAAATATCGAAGGCAAAACTTATTGTCTCATAAATTTAAATTATAGTTATATTTTTTAATTGATCAAAATATAGTAACATTAGTATGTATGCATGACGTGGTCTAGCCTGAGCTTGAGCGTGACCATAAGCATGAACAAAAGCTAACTTTACTATGAGCTTAAGATTGAATTCAAACATGAGCGTGAACATGAGCGCGAGTATAAACGAGATTACGTGCTCAATAATTAGCGTGAGATTGACTCCATTGTGAGCGTGAGGGTCATGAACTTGACTATGATCGTAAGATTTGAGCTCAAGACGTATCCTGATGTTGAAGATGACACTTCAGCTGGTGAAGTACTATGCAGTTAGAACATAAGTCAAACAAAATCATATTATTTGGTTGGTGGTTGGTAAATTTCTTTCGAAAACTAATGAAATTATGAAATATTTATATATTTTATATAAGATAATTTGTATAAAATCCGTTTAAAAGTGTTTCATTTAAAATGTGTAACAATCGCGAAAATCAAAGATACTATTAATTTGTATAAATTTAAATTATTAAAATATTTATAAATTATCAATTAAAGCTATTTCTTAATCATTTATACTCTCTATTTATTTATTTGTTTATTTATTATAAAATGTTTACGAAATAAACTTTTTTCAAAGTTTTGTAGATAATTCCAAAAAAAATTAAGAAATCTATAACTTTAAATATTGAATACTCTTTATTCCAATTCTAACAAAATTTAAAATAAGAAAAAAATTTAATATACTTACAAAAACTTTTCAATTAAAACCGTAACGCACAGTACGAAGTTGAAAGAGATCTCGCGGAACACGCTCGTTCGCGCTGGATCCAGGAGAGGTTCTGACATTGGCCTTCATTGCTGCACCCCTCTTCACCCCGCCGCTTCACCCCGACTCCAGAATCAGATATATTTGATTTAGTTCAATACTTTCAAAAAATACATTGCTTTAAACAAAAAAGGAAACAATTTTCAGAACAGGAAATTACGGACTTGATTTCTAAGCTTCGTCTTAAATAAAAACATAAATACTGTTTCTTATGTTATTGTAGCACCTTACATTATTTATTTACTTAGACTGACTGAGAGCTCGGAAGAATGTACATAATTACATGTTTATTATCATTTACATTTGTGTTGTCTGAAAGGATAAATAAGAACCTACGGCGCATTGTTACGTTGGTTAGAGAATTAAATTTATTAAAGACATTTTTTATTCAATAATACCCACGTACTTTATTTTCAAAATTAGTAAGGCAAAATTAGTAAGGCTTTCTAATTTTTAGCATTGTAAAAGATTATTTGCAAATACAACTTTTTTCTCAAGCTTACAGCATGTTCATACTTACAGATACTTGCAGCAAATACGACGGCGGACTATGTAGTAATTTTTATGAGACAACATAAAGTTTCTTAAATTAATGCTAATATTGAACTATAGACATAAAAAGTTGTAATACTCACTGCAAAATATTACTTAAGGAGATTATTCAGGATTCTATAAATTTTCAATGATTTGCAAAATGTAGCAATTAAAAATGTCACGATCTGTTTTATACATTTAGAGCAAATTGTGGCCATTGTAGTCCACTGTACTCTATGATTTTATATTATTTTGAAGTTCGTATTAACACAATTATGATTATAGAGAAATTGAAATTATTGAGAATACAACCAGGAATGCAAATATTTGTATTAAAAAAATAATCGCGTAGTTCTAACTCGCTAAAAGTAAAATACCAATAATTTTCCGTTATTTTTCCCGTTGTTACTATCAGCTATAAAATGCATTTTTATTTTTATAATGTGCCGAACGGTACGGCAACAGTAAAGCTTTTAGAGAGGACTAACGAGTGCGTCGCATTCAATTTTCCATTCGACGTAAACTTCAACGCTGATCCATACGTATCCCTAATGGGAAAAATTATTAACCTGTGTATAGGGATTGAATTTATTTCAGTTTAAATTATCAGTCTATAAAATCTATATACTTATAATAAAAATAACCGATCACTGTCTGTACATGAAATATATATTTAAAAAATCTTATTAATATAATAGGGCCTAAGACAGTGATTTTATGTGTACGTTTGTAAGCGTTAATCTCAAAAACGATTTACCAGATTTTAATGCAACCATCGAGATATGGTGGATTGCTTATTTTTTTATGGTGGTTAAAATATGAAAAAGTTACAATTTAAAATATTAAGTTCGACAAAATTGCTACAAGACTTTTAATAATTTAGCTGAAATTTTATTTTTTATTGTATAGATATTTTCATAAAAGAAATAACTTTATTAAAAAAGAACAAGTTGATATTAGTAAATAAAATAATTGAATTCAAGCGGGAATTTAAAAATTTTTAAACACAAAAGCAAATTAAATAGGAAAAGATTATAACAATTTTTGTTACTTAATTCATATTTTTAGTTAGATGCTATAATGCTGAAATAAAGCAATTTAATAGGAACGAGATTCAAATTTAAATGGCGTAGCTTACAAGAAATTAAATGAAACGCTGTCTTACTTGCTGGCAAAGGCTTGTTTGTTATTACTTAATAACAATAGACAATTTTGTAAAGAGTAATATTACTTATATAAACCACAACTTATTAGTACTTGTTACAGTTAGGAAGTAAATAATCTAATAATAGTGCTTACTGGTGCCAGAGTAGCTACACGTTTTCTCGTATATCACGCATGTACCGCTCTATATGCTAAAGTACAAAACACTCCGTTCTTTGTTTTCTGCTCGAATTCTATTTCTAATTTATAGCACCAAGATTTACTTACATTTCTGCATGTATTTAAATACAATATACATATTTTTAATATAACGTATCTATATTAATAAGATAAGTATGAACATTTATATTCAGTCACCCAAACAGCAATTTCTAATAGTTATATCAGTTTAATTATTACCAACTATTTTTACAAGGCATCTTTACCTGATGATATTGCTATTCTTTGAGTGTAAGTACGACCGAACTTGGTGCGCCCGCACCACGGGACAGTGCAGTGCGGCCAACGAAACAGACGACCGCATCGTACTCCGAACTGTTGAGTATTCTTGTACTTGCAATATGTGAACACAGACGCAATATGCCACCATTTTCAAGAAATCAGGCTAAAATCTCGTTATTTGTGGCAACTATCGTTGTTATTATTATTATTATTATACATACATCATTACCAAGAAAGAAAAAAATGCGTGCTTATTTATTAGTAATAAAGGTTGTGCGCTGTATTCCATAAACAAGACAAGTCTTTATATATTTCCAATAAATATTTCCGACAGGGCAGGCACAGGAGACTTGAGAAACTAGTGGTAAAACAATCCGTTCCCTTCTCAATTACTACAAAATTTGGGGCATTATGTGTTAAATGGCGCAACTCAACGCCGCGCTTTTAGTAGTTACCGGTGCGAAAAAATGAAAGTATTCTGTCATGGCGCAGGCGTACGACTGAAGGCGTAATAGGTGTTATAATAAATAATATTTAATATTTTCATTTTTTTTTTGCTTTGGTAATATGGCTATATTCTTCACACTCACACATACACTCCGTTTCAAAATTTCCTAACAATATCCATACCAACGATCTTAAACCTCTTTTTGTATCATCAAAAGTAACCACAGATATAATTTACGGCCGCTTCCCGGAATTCGTCGGGGCGCACTTGGAGCCGACACGGGTTTCTCAGCTTACGGGCTATCGGTGATGAGGAGCTGAGAAGTTGGGTCCTCATCGGACTAGATTGCAAAAATAATAGAACCGGATAATCGTCATCATTATCACCAATTTCATCAATTCATCCTTTTTCATCGCCTTTTTCAGGAAATCATTCATATGCAACGTCATCTAAATCTTCATATAATTATACAAGAAGTAAGATGATGTTGTGCAGGAAGCTAATGATAATGTATCTGTACCCATCTTCATTATCTCTAAGGTACGTAATAAACGAAGTAGAAAAATTAATGAATTTATCCTGCGTACATATTCGTATCTTACATTACTAGGCACTGATACTAATATACATATACATCTACATCTATATAATATACATCTACCATTATATATAAAATTTGTGGAAAAATATTCCTATATGACAGTAACCCGTCAATGTGTTGGAGATCCAAGAAGAGCTATAGTACGTAATATTATTATATATAATAATTATTGCCACAACCTACACTAGACAATATCTAGAAGTAAGAAAGAACTAGAAAATACAATTAATGCAGGTCAACATAAGGATTCAAATAAATCATTATATATTAAATACACAGGATAGACAACGTATGAAATGGAGCGAACATTATAATGAAAATATAATGAAAGTATATTTCAGAATCACACGTTAAAAAGTTTTTATTCACGAAAAAAATAGAAGATATAGAAATTGGAATAGCTAAAGAGTTACAAATAGAAATTCATATACGAGTATAAACTTCAATCATTACAAACCATATTATATTGTGCGATGACTGAAACGATACAACATATAACGGACGCTTGTATATCTATCGCCCAAAATAATTATAAGCAAATTATCCATCAGAAATAGCATTAAAATGCGAACTTATTTCCGCAACACTACTACCATATTAAAAACATATTCCAGAATCTATAGAGAAAACGAATTTTGTAAATCATTGTTTGATAGAGCTATATTAACTTAAAAACTGTATCATACAATAGACGGGATATCATATTTATTGATAAAGTCAATAAAACTGTACAAATTATGTACATTTCAATACCTAATTCTAATAACATACAAAATACTTTAAAAAAAATTCTAAATGAAAAGAAATAAAAGATAAAATTATCATAATGTGTAGTAGGATTCCAACTCTCCTGAAGAAAGACTGGAGTAGGTACATAATAGACAGAAGCTCATGTAAAAACTGGCATGTGTCCGAGATAAAGCGAAGCAAGATGTCGCAAAATGTCTTTACGTCGACGATTCCCAGTGTACGCTGTTCTGTAATCATGCTTCTGTGAATGAGACATGGAGAAGCTACTTCCAGGAGCTGCTGAACACTCAGCATCCGTGCAGTCTTCATCACGACCCACCGCTTAACCTCAGACTTGTGGCCCCAATAACCTTTGACGAAACTCTGAATTGCCTTCAACGCATAAAGAATGGAAAAGCGGTGGCACCTGATGATATTCCGAACGAAGCGTGGAAAT
Source organism: Eueides tales michaeli (assembly GCA_018249855.1). NCBI lineage: Eukaryota > Metazoa > Arthropoda > Insecta > Lepidoptera > Nymphalidae > Eueides > Eueides tales. Next base: position 28,441 of record DWMZ01000182.1, read on the forward strand.
CGTTGAGCTGTCTTGGAGTGCTCACGCTTACTGACTTTTTTAACCATATCTTGAACACTGGAAAGATGCCGTACTAGTGGCGGCTTAGTTTCATTACCCTTATTTACAACGGAAGGGGCATTGTTCAAGATTGTGGTAGTTATGAGGGTATTAAGCTTATGAGCCACACCATAAAGCTCTTCGGGCGCATGATCGATATCAGGATCCACTGAGTATTAGGTAGTACATAATTAGTTTGGGCAATAGATATACAAGCGTCCGTTATTTGTTGTATCGTTTCAGTCGTCGCACAATGTAATATAGTTTGTAATGATTGAAGTTTATATATTGTTACTGGGTCTCAATATGGATTTCAGACAGGATCGGGTACTATGGACGCCATTTTTGCCCTCAGAACTTTGATGAAGGCGTACAGGGAAAAGGGAGCTCTGCATATGGCGTTTTTAGATCTGTAGAAGGCCTTTGACTAAGATTATCAGAAATATGTATCACAATTGCACTTCTATAGTTAGGACTGCTGTTGGCAACACCAAACTTTTCTAGATTACAGAAGGGGTTCACCATATCTTGGCTCTTAGTCTATTTTTATTCAGCGTAGTGCTGGATACTGTCTCGGCTCACATCTAAGACCGTGGCTGATGATATATGCCGATGACCCGATGATGATGACATGACAGTTCATTGACGAGAACCGGATGATTCTAGACCGTAAAGTGAACCTCTGAAAGGGTACACTTGAGAACGGCGATCAAAAAGCTAAATGAGTCGAAGACCGAGTACATAACTTGTGAGAAACCGGACTCGAGCACCATCATATATGTACTGAAGGTACCTCCGATCAGGCAGGATCATGTACGAGTCTGGAGGCAACGATCACGACGTTCATAGCCAGATAAGCGCTGCCTGGGCCAAATGGCGGGAGGTCACTGGTGTGACCAAACTCAAGGGGCTGATATACAAGAGCATCGACCGGTTATTTTATACAGTAGCGAATGCTCGCCAGTACTATCTCGGCACACCCAAGAGCTTCACGTTACGGAAATGAAGATGCTGAGGTTGATTTGCGGCGTAACAAAGCCCTGTAATGCCAGGAAGAAGGAGAAGCGTGTAACTGTAAATGCGACTGTTTGCAGATTCGATCCACACTCGAGGAAATAAAACATTTATTATTTCTAAATTAAATAATTTCCTTGCTCCGGTAACAAGCAAAGCGCGGCGTTGAGTTTCTACATTCTACATGTAATGCTTTGAATTCGGAGGAAAGTAGAGATTGGAAAGGAGCGTCGTAATATTAGGTTCCCAAGTTTCCTCTGCCTACCCTACGATGTGCAGAATACAGTGTGAAGCCAAAAAAAACATATTTTATATATTTCATATAATATTATTATGTAAAGCGCGACAACGAACCTTACATGATTATATTTTTTAATTGTGTTGTTTTAGAAGCTAGATTTTTTATTTTATTTTAAGGAACTACAGTCTGATATTCATTTTAGCTATATTCCTTAATGCGATCTTCTCAAAAATAGTCTTGACCAAGGGACAAGCAGACATACAAACGAACAACAAAATATAAAAAGCCCGGTTCTTTTAGTTTAATATGTTAAGATAATTTAGGGTTCTTTTACGGAACCCTAAATTCTCTTAACATATTGATGCACACAGTACCCGCCCAAAACTGAAGCAAGTAGCTTGAGCCCACGCACTAGGGCTCCGAGGTAAACAAGTCAAGTACTTGCGCGCCCCGTACAAGTGAAGAACTAAAGGAAGCTTTAGTCCTAACGCTCATGGTGCGAGGTTATATTTTTTAAATATGATGAAATATCGTTATCGTGGCATCTTTGAAGTAAGGCTTTATAAACTTGGCAAAGTTGTCAACACACTCGACAAGTTTACGCATCTAAAATGAAATCACAGAGGGTGTCAATTAATTACTTATTATGGTATCCTAAAGTTGGAAAAGTGGATGTGATGACTTTACTAGCTATGTTTTCGTACGTACAATTATATTATAAAAAAAGGACGACGCAAAAATTTCGCCCTTGAGCACTGGTATAACCAGCATTGTTATAATAGCCGACGATGTCGGATACTTTTATAAAAAAAAATTCTTCAAAAACTATCTAATAGTTTTTGCATGAAAGACCATCAACGAACGGACAGACGGACGGATGAGTTCAGGATGTCTTTTTGATTCTTAATTATTCTTAAGATAAAAATATCTAAAGAATATCAAAACCTTGCAAGTAATTTAATATACTAATAAGTATTTGCACAATATTTATATATATATATATAATATATATATATATATATATATATATATATATATATATATATATATATATATATATATATATATATATATATATATATATATATATATATATATATATATATATATATAT
>DWMZ01000183.1:0-30787 GCA_018249855.1 Eueides tales michaeli
TTTTTATGTCGGTTAAAAATCCCTATAAATTTTAACTTATTATGTTATTCTGATATCGAAGCTATATTACTGCAAAGTTTCATGAAAATCTGTTCAGTAGTTTTTGCGTGAAAGAGTAACAAACATATACACATCCGTACAAACTTTCGCATTTATAATATTAGTGAGATAGTGAGATAAGATTAGTAAGATTATATAAAAAGCTATTTTATTTTGAGTTTCAATATATATTTTGTTATAAATAAGGCTACAAACGAACAACTGTAATCATTTCTTCGCTTTGGTAACAAGGCTAAGCGCGGCGTTGAGTTTCGCCAATATATTTGCAATGTCGCAATTCGGCGCTAACAGAAGTGTTTTAATGGGAAAAGAGCGTCTTATTGGGAACAGAGTGTCTTAGCACATAACATAGATTTCAAACGTAAGTAAAGCTGTCATCGTCGCACTTTCGAGAGTGGCCTCTAAGGAATATATTTTAATATAGTGTTATTAAAAAAAAACAGCCACCAATATTAGTACTATTACTAGTTATTTAAAATATCCTGAAGTATAAATATATTTTCAGTTACTGTCGATAGGCCTTTACGCGGGTCCAGCGTCGATGCTAATAGAAAATGTGTAGTATCTAAATGTAATATGTAGTTTATACTTCTAACGTTTTAAATGGATATATTGCCTTAAATAAAAAAATGCTACATATTTTACTCATACATTTTCAATAACGTAGTAAAAATTTTGAAAAAAAAAATATTATAAGTATTTGCACCGTGCATATTGGAACACGAAGGCAAACCAGTGTAATAAATAAATTATCGTATATCAAGCGGGCGAAGCCGCGAGTGGGTCGATATATAGATAGATAGCACGAGAATATATTAAGGGTAAAAAAGTAGCCTTTACACAAAAAGGTCTAATTCATATTTTAAATTACGGCCTAATCTATCTCAAAAACAGTGATGATTTTATTGAGAAAACAGAACTTATTTTTTGGCTAGTTGTGTCTACAATCGCTTTGTGATGATGTAAGAGATATCGCACGCAGTTCCGCAATGATCCGGAAGTAGTTAACTATGAGTTTCTGTGTGTGAATATTACGGATACTTCCTATTTAACTTTTATTTTATTTAATTTTAAAAATGAAAGATTTTTTGTTCTAATTAAATCTTAAAAATCTTATAGAGATTTAAGATTTTAATACTAATTAATTGGAACAAAAAAGCTTAAGTACCTTTCTATTTTATGAGTAAGTATAGATATGATTGTTTTACAAGTGGGTGCTGTTACAGAATTGTTAATAATAACGCCAAATACAGAACGTTATTACGTCACCCTGCTCCTGCGCAAGTCCTAGGTATTGCTAAATCAGTGAATCACAACCAAGTGACGTCATCGCCATAAATTCGGGTGTCGCATTCCGCTGAACGAAGCGATTATATAAAAGAAAGTGGCGCGGCCGCGCAGCGACCTTGCGCGGTGAAAGGCGTGGCAAGTAGCACAGCCGGAACTCGCTCTTCCCACGATCCCGTGCCTCTCGCCAACTATGCCGTTAACCGCGACTTTCGGTAACCGGTTGTGTTCGCAAAAAATGCACTATTGGACAAACGCCAGCCACCGGTGCCGGCGGATATAAAACTTGGAATGCCCGTAATTTGTTTACGAATTTTCTGCTCAATGAGCCTAAGGCCAGTACGATATTAGATTATAGAAAATAAATAATGCTATATATTTTTTTATTGCATTTCGTGGTATAATTGTCGACTACTTCAAATATTATACATTTTAAATCTACCCTCAAAAAGTATGAATTCGTTTGAAATACCATTTTGGTACTTAGATATCAATAATAGTGTTGTATGGATAAGGTACATATATGAAATTATCATGTGAATACTATTACAGAATTCCTAAGCTTTTTTCTAATATTACATAAATATTTATGCTTTTGAAATATTTTAGCTACATATTTATCTCGTCTAAAATTTATTTTAATTCTTTTAAGATTACAATAATATTGATACAGAGGCATTGTGAAAATAATTGTAACTAGCATTTTTATTTAGTAACGACTATAAACAAAAAATATTTAAAAATAGTTAAAATGATATAAAATATTTTTTTTTCAATATATACTTTTTGTCGTCTTGGCACAGTAGCAAAGAAACAATTAATATATTATTTTATCTCTTGATTTGGTAACAAGTATAGCAAGGCATGGCGTTGAGTTCCGCCCCCAACGCAACTTCTCAAAAAATCAACAGAAGTTGGGGAACGCAGTGACTTAACACACTTTTATATGAGAAAAACAAAGAAAAACTGTAGAAAATACTTTTTACTAAACGTAATTTATGATAGGTTGTTAAAGTTGTACATTAGGCACTTAATATTTGTATTATTATTTGAATAATATAAATAAATATTTTGATGCTATAAATCTTATTATAAAACCTTACATTTACATCCTCACAATCAAGGCTGTGGCCTTAAGTAACAGCATATATAAAAAAACTTAGAAGGAAATGAAAGATAGAATGTAATACAGGCTTTTAAACTGTGTGCGAGGGAGACGAAGCACGGTTACGGAACGTTGGCCTAGAATTTAGACAATTTCCGACTGCCGCAGCAGCCGAGCGACCACCGATCGGTGACTTAGCAACAAGCTGGGTGAGAGGAAATTATGTGGGATTGATTACAAAAGTTTCTCGGCTTCAATATAGATAAGAGCCGCGTTAAGATTTTTTTACGCCGTTTATTTCTGCATTTTCTTTAAATTAACATAAACATACCAAATAACCTTATGAAAATCAATAATACGTAATACAACTTAAATTTTCTGATTATTTCAATCAAGTGAAAGGTCCACCTGTAAGAAAGAAGTATTCGGGCAATAGAAGTCGGCGCGTGCGCAGCCGGCGGCCGCGAACCCGGATGCGACAGTGTGACGTAACGCAGCCTTCACCCCCTCCCCCCTGCCCCCGGCCCCTCCCGCCGTCTGCACTTCTACCGCCCCTTCCCCGCGGAGTCCGGACATGCACCTTCACGCGTCTGGCCGACCGTCTGTGGCGTCTTACGTCTTTGATCTTAATGCCTCGTCTCTATTCGGCTTAGTTAATTAAGCCCTTATACGGTGTATTTCTGTTGCCGACCTATCACAGTTTATAATTGAACTACACTTCCTTATTTCTAGTTGTTTCATAATTGGTTTGTTAGATTTACATCAACTTTAACTTTTAGTACATATCACAGAAAAATAATTTAATTGTAAAGACAGCTTATTGTGAGAGGTTTTAATCTTGTTTTATTTTACAATGGAAATATAATTGTATAAAACTAATTAAGGCAACACAAATTAATAGAATTTAAAATTATTTTAAATTGAATGTAATGTTATACGTTCGTTACGGTCTGAAGCTGGGCCATTGACGCTTTGTTCTTTCTACAGTTTATCCGATAAATCAAAACTCATCTCATTTACTTCAACGACGTTTCAGATCTTGGAGCATTTTATCAGATAATATTTGTTAAGTTTAACAATATCCTATGAGATCGATCTTAAGCTGCAAGGTCGGACAGTGCTCTTCATGATAAAAGTTAAAAATATTTGATTAGGTTGTCGATTCATTTAAAGTAACTTACATCCACATACTCTTTTTTTATCTTAAATTAAAAAGAATTAAGGTAAAAACGCGACGTTTAGTGCCTCCACTTAGCACGCAATGCCTCAAATCCGGAGGAAAGTGGAGAACGGGATGGAGTGTTATAACACTACGTTTTCAATTTCCCTCTACCTACCCTGCCGAGCGCGAGATATAGCATGAAGGTGAAAAGAAAAGATATTGTAAAACTTCTAACATGTGTCAATCTGAATATAAGTAAATATAAATATATTTGTTAATTAGACATTTTACAATTAATATTTATTATAATAATTATAATCATTCATCAAAATAACAATGGTATTCTATGAATGAATATAATAAAATTTCAATTAATATCTTGAATAAAAAAAACGGGTAGGAAATATTTAAGACCGCTTTCTAGATCTAAGAATGAGTTATGAATGCAATGACTCTACAATTAAGTTAATACTCCAGCCAAACAGCCTTGTATGTATATCGCAGCAAATGAGCGCATCACGTTCACGCAACACTGACTCATTACCGTTCTCTTAAAGCGGGTGAATCAATCTGGGAATCGCGTCATTATTATAAACGACTTAAGTATTCCTTTCCTTTGGATAATCACGATTTTATTATGTATGTAGATAGAATTTAAGCGTTAATTATGAAATTTATTGATAAGTGTAAAGAAATATCTCCGTTTAAAAATGAAATAAAGCTCTATTAATATAGAAAAGATAGCTATGTATTTAAATGACGACAGTGATAGCGCTATTGGAAAATGCTAATCTGTTGTTTATTTTAAGTCTTATAAAGTTATTTACAAATATATATATATATATATATATATATATATATATATATATATATATATATATATATATATATATATATATATATATATATATACGCGAAGAAAACATTTCATATCTCCTTCTTGCAAACATTGTACATACGAGTAATAAATTAAATTATAACTAATTATAACCAACTACCGTAATATGTTTAACATTAAGTACGTACTTTTGTTTAAAGTGCCATAGCAACGCGTGTTGTACGCAACAGTTCGTTTTCTAGTTTAATTTTATTAATTATAAATTGCTAAAATTCACCATTGAAGATATGAAATAAAAGAAACCGGTAGTTTTTACTTACTAAAACATATTTTCATACCTTACATTATTATCAGTTAAAAATCCCATGCGTGACTTTTTAATGCAATTTTGAATAGTTTTAATAGGGTGTTTTAATAGTCTATTTTGTTTTCAAATTAGCTACCTATATAATAACATTTTATTTACGTACAAATCTTTAAATTTCAGAGAGCAAACAAGGTACAGATTAAATGATTTTTTTGATTTTTATTTGATCTTTTGGCAAAAATTATAATAACAAAACATTTGACCAAAATCTTAATACATTAATTCTATATTGATTCATTTTGCAAAATAAATATTTATTTGCAAACGAATCAATTATATATATGTACACATATTATTAAATCTTTATTTCTCTATTACTTTAAAAACAAGACCAAATTAAATAAAATGTTACATGGTCACGCTATGTAAACCTAGTCACGCATGTTTAATACAAAAACCCTCGGTAGGATTTATTAACAATTTTAGTAACAATTTTAAATCTTAATATTCACATGAGATGATAAGTTTAAGCTAGTGAAACATCGTGAAGATATTTCGAAAGTTAGATCCAATTAAAGTGTGTCGTACGCTGACTGTAGATGAAACTTAAGATAGGATGGCGACAGCAAGTAGCCTCGCTACCTCGACGGCAAATATTACAATGAACACCGACGGCATTCCTCAAGGCCGGTCATTCATACCTCTATTTCATATCCTCCTTATATTTCATAAACACTGCGACGTTTACAGATATTAAAATGTTTAGTTTCATTTTGAATATATGTTGTTAATATTATTAATTATCATTTAAAGAACACAGCAATAACAAGCTATGATATAACATAATAAAAATACAAAAAAAAGTTATATATACATAGCATTTTACGTACCTATTTTAAAACTATGTAAAGGAATTCAAATTTTGTGTAAATTATATATAAATTAAAATTTACTGAATAGTATTCATACATACACACTATATAGGAAATATATTATAAAGAACCTATAACGAAAGTTTACATATACTTTAATAATGTAACAAGAAAACTTGACACCACATTTACACATTGAATAACCTTACCAAATTGAACATTTGTGGTTGAAGATTCAAACTGTAAAGTATTGTACATTTATAATTGGTTACTCGGTTTGATTAATCCACCAACAAACACACAATGTTCCTAAATAGACGGGAAGTAGAAAATAGTTTATAATGGTATATAACTAAAGCAATAGCTAACCTGCAAAATTGCAATATGTATAAAAGTAAAAAAACAACATTTCTTTACGCATATATTCAAAAAAATAAGCTGTTCAATAAAAGTAAAATTATAAAATTATAAATTTCATAAAGTAAAATTATAAAATTATAAATTTCAAAAAATAGCCTCTATTAAATAGAAATTGTTATAAGCTCTAAAATCTAGAGAAGGCTTACGGACGAATCGTGCCTTTATAAACGTTGTTAGATCCATTGTACCATTAGGGCTGTCTAGTAATTAATTAGATCAATTCCTCTCATCTCAAAATTTATATGTCTTAGATTTATAACAATATATACATAAATATTACCTATTGATTCTTTTAAATCATAAGTTTATCATCTTTGTTTAACATTTATCATTTATTAATTGTTAGTCTAAGTTTTATTCGAAAATTTTAAGGCAAATTTTGAAGCAAAATTAAAAAAAAAAATCATTTTGTTTTTAAAAGAGTTATTTGTAACATGAAATTTCCAACTTCCAACCAATAATGCTTAGCTGCAACCCTATTCATCGCAATCGCACTAGCAACAACGGTATACACAGCCTCGGCTAAGGGAGGGCTCTGAATGCAGTCCGACTAGTTTCTCCTTTGTAAGTGGAATGTCACCTACATGCGATATACTAATTCTATTTGATCGTTTAGGATACTATTACAACAATTGCCATTTAATAGGAGTGCTAGAAGACTGTCACCGTGTTCTTAACAACTGATGCCGATAATATCACGTTACCGTACACCAATCCAACGATTTTCAATTTACAGTTAGTGTGTTTTCAATCTACAAATTGTGTGGTTTTAGTGTAAATGTAGAACTTGAGGCCTATAGTGGCACATGGGCGTATGACTGTAAACGCGATACATTGTGGGTTCGATCCCCAATCGAATAAGTAGATTGTTTATTATTTCCAAATGAAACATTTAGTTTTTTCAAATGAAATATTTAATATTTTCAATTTAGCAAGCAAAGAGCGGCGTTGAGTTGTGCGGAAAGCGGGGAATGCTACTTAGTGCTACAGAATGTCTTAACACTAGGTTCCCAAGTTCTTTCTGCCCACCAGAAAAAAAATAAGAATACATAAAATGTATATATGTATATTGTATCTGTATGACACTAAGCTGTGTACCTGTTTTTTGATATAATATATCTACACGTTGTAATTCATTATTCAGTTATTCAGTTATTCGCACACAGCCAGGTGAGTAGTACAGTATATTGTGAGATGTCGTTTAATGTCAAAGTGATTACATCCTGTGTTTATTTAGAGATTGAGTTCCAAGATGATTTATCCAGTTAATCTGAGTAGTCAGAGATGTTAAGTGACCAACTATAACGATTTTTGCACGCCCACGTTAATGTGACAAAATGGTTGAATTTCGGTTGATGCTATAACTTTTTTCTTCCATTACTATTTCTTTTTTAACATTTCAATTGATATTTTCGATTGGTTTGGTTTCATGTATCAAGGGTATGCAAAATATGCAATAGATGATCTATCTTCAAGTAATTTGGTTTAGATATTTATAATTGTGCAATAGAAAACAACCAAACAAAATATAAGTCTACACTATGATATTTGACTAAATAATGTCTGATTTATAAATTATAATATAACCATTACTAAATATAGGATATGGACAATGTATATTTGCGTTTACAATATATAAATATATATTATTTTTTTTTATTTAATCAAAAATTTTATAATATATATTGAAATATTTTGATTTAATCAATTCGAGCCACTGAGCGTTGAGTGACGGAACTCAATGCCGAGTTTGCCTTGTTAAAGCAAAAATATTAAAACATATTATAAACTTAAATTCCTTGAATGGTAATCGAACCCGCAACCTATTGTGCTTAAGTCGCACATATATTTATAGTGGTCTGTCGTGGCGCACTATAAATATATCTATACTAAAATTATAAATATATTGAATAAATCAGTATCATTTATATACATATGACATTAAAAATTCAATATTTAGGAGCCATACGGAGATATGAATGTTGGTGGAGCGATGCAGAAGACATAATGCGCGCGCGCCGTGACGAATTCAATATGGCGGACTCGCAGTTTGGCGGTCGTTCACCCGCACCCGGTCGAAGATCGGATCGCATGCGACCGCGTTACATTTTGTTAATTTTTAAATAGTGTACGTAATATGTGCCGAGATTTATTCCAAATTTACAATCCATATACCGAAATTAAATAACCTGAAAACAATCATTAAAAATATTTTATTATTGGAGCATCTTAATAGATAAAGAGTGAAAGTATACATGTGGAAGCTAGGTCTCTAAGTTTCTATACAATTACATCTCATAGGAAAATTATATTTCTATAATTTTTTAATTATCATTTTTGTAAATTTTTTGTATTCATTCATACACACACAGCCAGGTAAGTAGTATAGTATAATGTGCGATGTCGTTTATAACTGTAATATATTATATTTAACGACTATTTTTTTTAGCTTCACACTGTATCACGCACATGGCAGGGTAGGCAGAGGGAACTTGGGAACCTAGTGTTAATACACTCCGTTCCACTTCTGTTCCCCACTTTCTGCCGAATTTGAGGCATTGCGTGTTGAGTGGCGGAACTCAACGCCGCGTTTTACTTTGTTACCAAAACAAAGAAAATGAAAACAATAAATATTTAAATAGAAAATATTAATTATTTCATTTCCTCGACTGGGGATCGAATCCACGACCTTTCGGTTACAATCACACGTTTGTGCCGCTGCGCCACGACAGGCCTAAAAAAAGTGATCGTAAATATAAAACTTTTTCATTTCGATGTTGGTTAAATACTTGATTTATATTAGGATAACATAAATATATATAAGTATATTTTTCATGACTCATAGAACTCAGTGTGTGCTTGGTACAGTCCTTTTTTTTAATATCCTGCTGCCTGCGTTTCTTTTATCTACTTGAACGAATAGTGTATATGCATAGGTTAAAAATATATTGTAATTTTAATTGTACTATGGCCACCAATACAGGCCTTTGTTTCGATCTTTACAATATCTATTATATTATTTTTTATCATTATCATGTAGCTGTATTTTTATCATCGTCATCACTTCGATAACCATCGCGTTCTTCAGGTCTTGAGCCTCGTACATTTTCACTATGAGCTAGTGAAGATGAAGTCCATAACTTCTGTACCCTTATAGACTAAGGATTCTTTCTGGTCCTTTATTTTAAGTAGTGCATTATTTAGGTCCCTGGATAGCGGAGTTGTCTTGATCTTGTCTAAATGAAATGTTTCTAATATTATGTATTAGCAGGTAAGCGATGTTCATTAGACGCTCATGAATGCTTTTTTTAATTAATACATTGGTTGCTCGACTTTTTTGATTGATGTTTAAAATAATGCTTAAACTCGAGCTCAGTGTTAAATATTATGCTACTCCTCACTTTGTATCTGTTTAACGACATAGCCCATTAAGTTATAAAATCCATCAGCTAATTGAGACGTGCCTCCTAAAACAGGAGCAGTGGGTTTAAATTCTAATCGCAGTTCAATTTTATCTTAATTAAAATTATTTTATTTAATAAGATTATTTTAAGTTTCAGTGCATGGATTTTACTTTAGTACAAATTTAAACTACACTTACTATCTGATAGGTCCAAAAGCATAAATTTAATTGTATTGTTAAATTGAGGTTTTAAATAAGTAATTGCAGCTGGTTATCGACGGTGTATTGGACATTGTATAACTGCAGTTATTTTTCTGTTGGAACTGTATAAGCTGACATTTTGGTAACATTAAAGCGCAGTGCCAATCGAAACCTAGACGTAATAGACTCACTCACACACACATTCACACGTACACACACATTCACACGTACACACACCCTACAGTAGAGAGAGTGATTCCACACCCTACAGGTACACTAGAGATTTATGTAAAGTTTTAAAAGACTCTTCTTCATATCTATATTTCACAGCTAAGCATTTTATTGCAAAGTTTGTAGTGAGAACGTAAGAAAACATTCTAAGAATTTTCATGTCTCAGGACAATATTTCATATATGGAAACTTGCTCTCATTTCCCTCCCGCCCAAAAGCCTTATGCAGACGTAGTGAAGGAAATGTTTACTCCCCTAGTATACTCCTCAAATCGTAGGGGGAAGGGGAAGAACCCCTATGTCTAGTACCTCTTATTGTGTTATTCATCAATCACGTCCCTGTGCTCTTACGTGCAAAGGATACGGTAAATAATTCCATCAAGCCATTATTGGTGAATGCCTTTCCTTCTCCTTTCCTTACACAATTTGTTGTACTATCATAAACAAAACCACACACGAGTAGGGGTTTATCGTCAACCACAGAGATATTAATAAATAATATTCCTTAGGCATGTCGTGGCGCAGCGGCAAAAGCGTGTGACTGTGACCGTGACAGGTTGTGGGTTCGATCCCCACTCGAGGAAATGAAAAATATTTAATATTTTCAATTTAAATATGGTAACAAGGTAAAACTCGGTGTTGAGTCGCACCTTTTAATAAAAAGTGCCTCAAAATCGGCGGAAAGTGGAAACGGAAGTGGATCGGAGTGTCTTAACACTAGGTTCCCAAGTTCCCTCTGCCTACCCTGCCATATGCGGGATGCAGCATGAAGCTGATTATTGTTATATTTATTATATTTTTAACGCGCAACGTTAACCTACCGTGCAACCCCTAAAGCTAATTCTGCTTTTCAAGATTCTTTGATCAATAATATAGCAGTAGTGTTCGTTCCAATAAGCACGAATTTATTATTGTTATCAATTTGCACGGACTTGTCATTATTGCTGTGTCTGAAATTTGGTCGAGGAGTGATTACTTCTTTTGGAGTTCTTGTTTGAGGGTTGACAGAAGTGATGGGCTTGCAGGACGTACCCTATTTCGCTCCCCTTCATAGACAACAGATTAATGCTGTAGCTAGAAAAGCTAAGCTAAGCTAAAGCTCTTTTGTTCGAAACGTCGGGTTTCCAAAAATGTATAAAAATCAACATAGACGGTTAAAATTGTTTCGTTTAAAATAGATTCCACTAATTATTGTGTATATTTTGTCCTATAATTTTATCTGATAAGACTTTCTATTTTTGTACTGTTAATCTTATCTTTTAGGTTTAATTGTATATATTTTTTATAATATATCTCCATGTGCAGACAATGATCAGTTACAGGTTTACTATAAGTGTAGATGTCTATATATCCATCGACACACATAATAATAAAAATATCTCACAAATCGTCTTCAGTTGCGGCAATGTTTGACACATTAGAAGATTAGAGAATAAGAAGATGATGTAGTTATATTGTAATTTTTAACGAATAATTTCGAGTTAATTTAAAACTTTAAATGTTTTTAATTCAAAAGAATAACTTTATTTCTGTATACATATACATTTCTTTAGATTAATTACAATCCTAAATTTCCTAAATATGGTGTACAAGTGAAACAATCTACTTTATAATGGCATAAACATATTAATTTAATATATTTTATGTCTAATAAAAAAAGAAAATAAAAGCTCAAATATCTCTGACCACTAATATTTATTAATTTATAAATAAATTTCCAGTTTATCTTAATAAGTTCTACATTAAGCACCTATTTACCATTAAGATTATTTTTTACCTTTGACCTCAAAATTAATAAGCATAAATTCTTATTATTGAAATTAGCTCAGATTTCATATTTACGTTTTAAAATGAAATTATTGTATTGCTAAACAATCATTGTGCTTATTTTATTTTTTTATAAAATTAAATTTAAAAATATCTTGAATTTTTAAATTAGAGATTAAAAGTTAGATTTTTAATTAGAATAGATCACACAATATGTACGCTTATCACACCTGTACTACCTAATACCATTGTACTATATTAGACTTGATTTTAGTTTTCATTTTTTAGTCTCAGGTAACTTGGGCCAATTTTGTATTTGTAACACTTAAAGTCACACATTAAGGTCTGTAACGCTTAACGTTGGCAAACCAATAAAACATTTTCAAAATGCAAGTATAAATTAGTTTTACTATAAAACATTATATTTATTTATAGTCATTAGCATTTCTAACTGTCACTACGCATGCTAAAATTAAAAATTAGAAATGGTAACTATTCAACGATTCAATGTAAAAATAATACTAGGATGTTACATATTTTTGTTTATTTTTTCCTCCTTATTGTTAGCATGCGCTGTCAATACTAAGAAAAAAGGTGCTGGCAGCATTTTGACTAATAAGCTGAGCCGCTTACTTCATTCTTAGCAAATGAAACTATAAACATTTCTTAATATATGTAGTTTTTTCCATTTCATTATTTATTTCGCGTATGTAATTGACACAGTATGCTGTGTGAATCTGGTGTCTAGATATTCCATTCTCCGCAAGCCTTCCGAATTTAAGACCTTACATCGTGAAAGGTGGAGTGGACTACACGACGTGCTTTGTCTACTAGAGCAGAAAAATTAAAATAATTCTATCCATCGAATGGAGAACCCACAACTATCGCAGTTATAGTGTAACGCTATCTTAGAACAACATGACGGTTTTAAAACTTCGTGAATAAAATGTTGTTGTTGCATGATTGTACAATGTTAACATTGGATCTTAATATAGTAAAGTTAGAATTGTGTACTCATAAAAATATATAGTATAATAATACGATAATATTATTACATTAATTTTGTTTAAAAAGATACTCTAATGGCGTTCACAAACCTACCATCTTCCTTTGCCTGATTTTATTACTGAAAAAATAAGGTAAACGCGTCACCTGTTGGTATGTGACACAACCGCCCACTGCCCCAACACCAGTTACACGGTTACACGGGGTTTTTTGAAGGTACCCATCTCGTATCGATCTGAAAACTCTACAGCAGGCAAGCCATTTCGCATAAAAGAAAGTTACTACGAAACCGCACAGTGATAGGATGTCGCGAATCTACCTAAATGGATAATTGTAGTAGCCAAAGCGTCAAGTCCCTCACAGATCATTAGGTCTCCAGCGATTCAAACGACTTTACGTAGTATGCGATTAAATAGTTTAAGCTAATACTAGAGTGCACCATGCCAGAGATGAGGACACTATTTCATATGAGGCCCTGGAACCAGGGCCAAACTGTATATGCGTGCGTATGTATTTTGGTATGAAGTACTTTCGCGATTATCCCCAGTTTCTTTGAGGCCAAATGGCAATAACTCGAAAATCAAAAGCCAAATATACTGACACTAGACCCGGCTTTAAGAAGAGTGTTCTTAAAAATGGTTGACACGACAAATTGATTTTTCTTAGTGTGGTCTGGGGGTCAAATTGTACAAAGAACCAGTTTATTTCGGTCGACGGTTTCGACAAATAAATTTGCAAGGCCGGAGTATACAGCATCCACAGTGCTAGAATCTGTATAGCTATGTATGCAGAGTCCTCGTAACGTGAACGAACATTTATATGGAGCAGAAACAGCCTAGCGTATAGCACACAACTTTAGGGGATGCCAGAATTCATTGGCATATATTTGGAGCAAAACTAGACAGCAGGCAGAGGAAACTTTAGAATATAGTGTTATGACACTCCGCACATATACACACTTAAGACACAAGAAAAGGCATTGACTTGCATAAATTCTCATGAAACTCGTGAGATCTTCCGGAGATAGCAAGTTCCGTAAAGAACGACTCATGCCACAGTCGATCTAAGATCTTCCCTTCTAGACTAACTGCAAAGGCCTATCGCTTGTTATCAATAGAGCGCTATTAGCCAAGAGGTGGATTAAGTAAACCAGACGATCATTGGTTGAGCAACACTGGCGAAAGTCAATGATTAATTGGTGATCATCCAGATAAAATAAGAGATGGCTGAGAGTATTATAATTATAATACTCTCCATGAATTTAAAGAGCAGGTAGAAGGTGATAGTAATAGGCTTCCAATTCGTTGAATCGGAACCATCGAGTTTATTCAGTATCCGCCGGAAAAGAGTGTTTATCCATAGATTGGTGGTTCAAAACCTACATAAGGAATGTGGTAGTACGCTATGGCAGGTCTATGAACTTCCGCAAATCTGCCATGTACTTTGACCTATCTGAGACATATCTGAGACATTCACATAAAATATTTATTGTCTAATTTCTTCACTCTGATGGCATACCAGAGTGTCTGTGAGTCTTAACACGCAATATTCCCACTTGGATACCCTTACTAAGTTTCAAAATTCCCTCACCCTACCGTACTACATACTTACGTGCGCTGGATAAAGTCTGAACCTTTAAAAGGAATGAAATGGTTACCTATGAATACTAAATGTCTGTGATGAAATGAAAATTAATATCCCCTTTATGTTAAATTGTAAAATTCTGAAAACCAAAACTATTCGTAACTTGGACTTTATTAAATGTAAAATTTTTAGTCTTATAATTTACAAATTTACTATTATATTATATATTATATTAATTTCTATGGAAAGGTAAACAAGAAAAATCATAAAACATCTTATTTTGACATAAATAAAATACGCTCTTATCGCTAACAGTTTCCTGTTACATTAGGGATACCTTATCAGGATATTACATTTTTAGTAATTATTTTGACTCATTTGTTAAGTATACAAATATCGCAATCCGAAATAATTTGTTGATTATGTTATTAGGAAGACATAAAATAAAAATCTTACAAATTCTATAGAAGTTTTGCGGAAACAGTATGAAATATTATTAGTTCTAGAAATCAAATCTCAAATAGCGTGTAAATTAATGTTAGAGTGAACATAATATATATTTAAATGTTTATAAACAATTTATTGCTCACGGATGTTGAAAAACTTCAAAACATGATTCGTACACAAGTCTATGAGTCATCTATCGACTTTTAATATTGGCGAGCCAATAATAGAAAAAAATATTCACGTTTTTTGTACTGGATACGCTTAATTATATCTAACAGTGCAGTAACATACCACGTTCAGGCGAGTGTT
Source organism: Eueides tales michaeli (assembly GCA_018249855.1). NCBI lineage: Eukaryota > Metazoa > Arthropoda > Insecta > Lepidoptera > Nymphalidae > Eueides > Eueides tales. The sequence continues at coordinate 14,998 of DWMZ01000183.1, forward strand.
CGAACGATATGATCTGATAGACTCTGCTAAGAGTAATTAAAATTAGTTTAATTGTAATAAAAGCTTTGACAACCATAACGAAACCGATCATAGTTTACAAAGTAAAGGTAATTAAAGAGTTTAAAAAAAATGCACCTGATGAGGTCGCGTAGTCTTTGTTCAGCCGGCAACGACGCAGGCGCACCGGACGTAGTGAGTCAGGGGGCGGTGCTAAGGGCGCTACGCCCTGTTCTGCCTCGCCCCGCCCAGCCAGCCATTATTTTGCCGCGCTTTTTTTCATCATTTGCTACCTGCGTCATTCCTCGTGTGTTGTCAAATAGTGAAGTGAATGACTTATTCAGTGTGTTATTCAGCCTGTCTTAAGTATTAGGCAATTTTATTGTAGCTGAGCGTTGTTTGTTGCGTTAAATTGAAAGTTAAATATCGCTACACCGCCGTGACATGTATCTTTAGCCGTAAGTAAAATCAATATTTATTAAGCAAGTAATAATCCAAAATAGTCTTTGAAATGTTTTTAGTAAATTATAAAATAATTTTGAACTTGATTCTACGATTACTTATTTTACATATAAGTAATCGTAGTATAAATTATATCAAGCGGCGAACAATAAAACAAATAATCAAAATTGTTGCTAGGTCAACAGCTCAATGTGTATGTGAATGTCCACAAAAGTCGTTCGCGATATGTATTCATTATTATTGATAAGCGTGAGGAGCAAATGAGTGAGGCAGAATAAGTTACTAATCTATTTCTTTTTGCTTTTGTTTGTGCAAAGAAGTCGTATATAATATCATTTTAGATATGTAGTGCAAGTCCTTGAATGTATCTAAATATTTTTTGATTGAACGATCTCTAGTTATTGAATTAGTTTTAATATTTTGAGTTATCATATTAGAGAACATATTTACTATAAAGTAGATTATCTTTTCATTAATATGTATTACTCTAAACTCATACTCATATTATTTGATTTGTTCAGTGAGCAGTGTATGGCTTAAAGACTTAGTACATGTTACACAGATGACGATTTTCGCTCTCGTTCTGGTAATTTCGGCAAGTAACCGCGTGAACAGAATAAAATTGTAATTAATAGTGTAAAATTAAACAAGTAAAATATATCAGGTTGCTTTGTTTAACATATGTATATATAACTATAAAGATTTAACACCTTAGATATCAAGAAAACATCAAATCTATGCAATATTTCTGTCAAGTTAGTCATATATAAGACATTATTGCTTGTTGCGAGGAGAGCCTCATAATTATCAAAAAAAAAAAAAAAAAAAAAAAAAAAAAAAAAAAAATATATATATATATATATATATATATATATATATATATATATATATATATATATATATATTCCAGCGGAATAAAAACACGGTGGAAAAGACCATATTATCAAGTATAGTATAAGTAAAAGACCATATTATAAAACATACACACATACACATAAGTACAAAGATCAATAAATACGTATATCCTAATATAAGAAGTTGGTTCCATAAGAAGTTGGTTCCATAAGGATATTGTGAAAAGAATTTCTGAAGGAAGTTGATCTTGCTCTTCGGGGTGTCGAGCAACGAATAAGCGAGAACGCAGGTAAGCAAGAAAATTTTGATAATTGGGAGCCAATCAGGCTGAACTCGACATTGAGATAAAACGATTGCATTGCGTATTTTTGTGCCCAGTACAAGTTAGAATCAATTGTAAGGCCTAAATTTCTAACTTTGTAACAATAAGGAATTGTCTCTCCCGAATATTAAGTCGCAGGGATAGCATTCCAGGTCAATTTGGATATCTCTGCTACTATAAGGATTACCTGAGATTTATTATGGTTAATTACAAGACCGAATGGTTCAGCGCAAGTATGAATAGTAGCTAGATTGCTATTTAAAGGCTCAATAACTACTTCATTATATTTACAGTGACGATAAAGTTGCAAATCATCAGCATACAGATGAAAAACACAATAATAACTCCAGAGATGTTATTGATAAGGACAGAAAATAAAATAGGGAAAGAACACCACCTTGCGGAACGCCGGCAGTTAGTTCAAACCATGTCGATAATAAATCGTTTGGTTGTACACACTACTGATGCTAGAAGATACATAATGTTCAGCAGTGCTCCAATAGCTCTATGAGAAGAACGGAAACCGGACTCTAAATAACACAAATCACGGTAGTCACATTGGGAGCGTTAGACGATTTAGAAAGTGGGAGTAAAATAAGCATTTCTTCACTTTGAAAAGACATTGCGTTTTTATCTTTGCACTGCAAAGATAAAAACGTGTGCGACCACTGGTGCAACGATTTCCAACACGGAAAGAATCATCTCAAGGCTAAGATTGTCACTTCCATGGGGCTTAAAGGAAATCGAATAAACACACTTCTTGACATCAACCTTTGATACGACTTTGGAAATGGAGGAAATGGAGTCTAGCAGGCCAATACGAAACAAAAGAGCAATTGTTTTAGATTTAAACATGAAGTTTATACTAAATAGTGAAGTTGGAAAAAATATATCGAGAGTATAAAGATTTACGGAAACACCAAATGAAGGTAATGAATTACTATTGTTTTTTAGTTTCTGTTCCGTATACTTATTAGTTATTTCTAATGCTATTTTTTGGGGCAGCATTGTACATTGTCATTCAGTTAACTTATTATTCTGTACACAGTATACGTTCGTATGGTCAAGTACAAAGACACAACTTAACCTTTACAAGTTGAGGAACTATTTCTACAATCATCAGCTTACCGAAATATGTAACTGATTAATATAATAACAAGCCTTCTGTAAACCCCTCTAACATTTTAAATATTATCCTCAAAATCCTAATCGTTGCAGAGTTGCTTCTCGTATCATTATCATCAGCTCCGTATTGTCATCATATTATTATGATCAACATCAACTCACAGTAGCGAGGTCGAGGTAGTCCGCGAGGTCTAAGCTGAGCTTTACATTTGCGTGAGTCTAATCCAGTTTGTAACTGGATTTTGACAAAATGCCTGACCCCATCAATCTATTAATGTACAAGGATGGAAAAATGTATATAAACAAGTAGTAAAGATAGAAAATAAAATAGAAGACACATGCTGTTCTTGATCATATCGGAATGGTGTTAGTTATAACTCAAAAGACACATCAAACGAGAGTGAAAATTATGAAAGTTAAACATTCTTTCGAATTGGACATTATCTTATATGAAAGAATTGTTAATATTAAACATTATCAATTCTATTATTCCCATTTCTTATATTTATAATGTTTGTATTTGTTGAAGAATTCATAATAGAATCAACCTTACCGTTTGGTTTTAATACATTCACATAAATACAAAGCTCAACACTTAGAGAGCTGTTCGTGCCTATATTATCCCTAGATTTCGACGAAAATTCCAATCTTTATATTTTAACTTAGTGGCATTGACAAATAAGATAGTACGGGTCTTTCAAATTAAAAAACTTAATTTAGTCCATTAATGATTAAGAAATCGAAGGAACCGCATAAAAAATACATAGCTTATGAAACCTGTTTCTTTTTGAAAAAGAAGGTAGAAAGAAAAAAATAGTTATACTGAATTAATCATATGAACCTAATTAATAAATAATAAATCGATATGTACTTATTTGTGTCATTTTAATGACCATAACAAATAAGTGCAAATATACAGGTTACTTATAAAATAATCTCAATTTTTTCTAAGAATCAGATTTATTTAAACGGCTTTCTGTTATATTACATTAATAAATGGCTACCATTCATCAGACGACTTGCAAATTACAATCTGATTAAGAGGCTATATTGTTTATATAGCCTTTTAATCAGACTCGCAGGAGGATTACTGCCGCCCAGGACGACAGTACTCGCGAATTGCTTTCACCGCTGCAATTTCACAATCCCTCTATGGATCTCAACACTAACACATAAGAAAAACATCTATAAAACTAACGCAAAAAAACAATTCAGTAGACTTTGCAACTTAGGATTCTGTGTTGTATTGTTGTTTGCAGGTTATAACATCAGTTTTAGTGCTATGAAAGTTACAAAATTGGTAACCGCTCTGATATTTTCAATACTCACCACACACAATCATTATATTATCATCAGTTAGCGTGTGAATACCTCGGACACAAGGTTCGCACACTTAACAAATCTACACCATTGAGACGCCAAAAATCCGCACAAGTGAATATAGTACATACATTAAAATTTGACATTTATTACATCAGGAGAACTTGTCGGAATTTCTGCCGTATTAGGTCTCGTGATACTGGCATAGTCCTAATGTCTTATTTTCGGAGTGTATTACTCTTTTAAAAGAGTACTTATAAGAAGTATATCTATTGTAGGTCGTAAACAAAGTGCATGTAGTTTCTTTGGATGGACAATGGGTCTTAAAACATGTGCGCATTTCTTCTACCCTAGAGATTCCAGCAGATCGCACCATCACTCTAAAGTATGATTGATAAGAGATTTATTCACAATCAGGCGTTGCATGGATCTGATTACCTTACCCTATTAAACAGTCTTGATCCCGTAGTGTAAATTTTACTTCTCACCTAATGTCCATTAGCTATTGATAACTCTTGCAGAAGTTCTTTGGCTGCTTCTAGTTACTGCTAGGCTCTGGTAGGGTCTGGTTGGTGTTGGTAGTGATGTCATTATCTGTGTTATTTTTTATTTCCATTTCAGTTTTATAATTGTTTTATATTGCATCTAGCGCCGGTTTCAATGCAATCGCCCTAGAACGAGATTCTAGTGACCCCCTTTTTCGTGTCATAATTCAGTCTCACGAAAAATAGCAAAAGTTATTAAAATGGTTGTATGTATTTTCGTAGAAAACTTAAATAAGTCCATCGCATTATCACATAAACCCGCAGTCTATCGCATCACATAAACCCTTCCCAATGTTGTACATAGACCTCCCTTAAGATTCTTTGCGCCGATTGATCCTACGCTTCCTGTTACCTAGACCAAATCGTCAGTCTACCTGAAGGGGCAGCCTTGCAAGAAATCTACCTTAACCTTGATCCTAACTGCTATCAATTCTCATTGCTGTGCGTCCCACCGAATGTCACATTTGAGCAATCTTTAGAGCAATGCAATCTTGAGCTGTGACGGATATCTGTAAAGGGACACCAAGAATTGCTCTTTCTAACGCCCAGAGTGTGATCCTAAGCCTGAGCATATATTTAATGGGTACGTCTCGCTCCTGTATATTATTACTGACAATACACACTTATAAAATACTATATTTGAGACAGTGAGTTATTTTGGATGCGAAGTCAGAACTTTGTAGTATACAGCGTCCACATAAACCTATGTGGACGCTGTATATCGCCAGGGTTGCTCAACCGGTGATTTTCTTGTTTATTCAGCTTTCCGCTATATATAATGATCAATAAAGATAGTATTCTTAATGCTAACTAGGCAGAGCATTAAACATATGTTTCATCCATGTTTTCTTAAGACCAACACTTTAATAAGCAAAACTGAGATCTTCGAGCATTATGTTCAGTTTTTTCATGGTTTCAGCAATTAGTGCACTTGATTGATGATGATTTCCTTTCGTTTCCAGTCCAGGAACTTACAAATATTCTAACGCTGCAGTAAACAGTTTAAAATAAATGATCTCTCATCTCCTTGCATCTCGTTGCAGTTGGATAAGATTAGCCAGACTAGTTCTTTAATCGGTCCGACATATTGGCTTTTTTGTACAAATAACTTCTGAAATGAATCTGTCATTTTTCTGCTTGAGAGTGTCGACGGCGAAATAGAAAGTCCATCTTCTGGGTGACAGTATCCGCGGTGTCAGTTCTCAATGTCTAACGTTAAGTTTAGTTAAAAGACTATTGGGATTGCTCTGTCTTCTTTGGACATCCACGATTACCAGTTACCATCAGGTGACCCATTTGCCTTGTTTATTCCATTAAAAAAAGATCGCGCCCCCTGTGGGTCTCTAACTTAGGCATGCGATGCTTTAATACCCGTCACTACTGGCCATTTTATTTTATTTTTATATTTTATATGGGAAAACAAACGACTACAAATTAACACGTTACAAGTAAGTACGTGAAATATAAAGATAAGTTTAACAAAAATGTAGTCAGGCGCGCACTCCACAAGTTACTTAATTATATCTTATATAATTTTAATAAATGCGTGTGGCTGAAAGACAGAAACAGTTAGTTTTAACATTGAAAAATTAACAAATCAAAAAGTGAGTTTGAAAAATAAATATTATACAAGCCAACTAAATATAAATCAAAATTAAAGTACAAAGTATAAATTGAAGTAAAACTAAAATTCATACCTAAAACTAAAGTAAACTAAAAATAAAAACAGAAGTGAAAAACAAAAAAGAAAACATTACATTCTTGGGTTATGTGTCGAGAGACAGAGTACTGTGTTTAAATTTATTGATTGGTAAGTGAAAAATGTCAACTGATGAAAAATTACTATTGAAATTGTCTACGATTTGTCACGGGGATCGAAGACCTGCGTTTGTTCGGCAAATAGTAGTAGTGTAAAATTTTTCGAATTATAACTTCTCTTATATGTACAGTCCTTGGAACAAAATGGCAGAGTCGGTTAGTAAGTTCACTGCATTTGCGTTGGACTTGTCTTAAAGTTCCTGATTTTTTTTGTTCAAAAGGTTCCATGTCGAAGTCACATATTCCAGTTGAGCTTAATAGAGATAGATGTAGAGGGTTTCATAAATTCGTTAGAGGTCCTCATAACAAAACCAAAAAGCTTATTTGATTATTGCCATTATATGCTGGTTAAGATGTAACTTATCACCTAAAGTGATAACTAGATCATGAATTGAATATACTTAAGTAAGAGCTGTATTACAGAGTGTATAGGTAAATTTTACAATATACTTTTTTTTGGAAAATACTTACACTTAGGTAGGCTCAAGTGTAACTTATTGCTCTGGCAATAGTCTGATAGCGTATTTAAGTCCTGTTGTATTAGAGAACAGAGAGATATATGAGACACTGGCTTAAGATTTTGAGGTCATTAGCGTATTATACTAATTTACAGTGTTTGAAGCATTTCTCAATGTATATATATATATATATATATATATATATATATATATATATATATATATATATATATATATATATATATATATATATATATATATATATATATATATATTCTCTGTTTTAGTGGCTTATATATAAATATTACTGTCAACTATGGTGGATTTTGATTCATTAAAAAATCTAGAATTTTTACTGGAAGGCCAGCATAATTTCCTTGTATATCCTAATCTTCGATTGCTTGGTATCCTAAGCTTCGATTGATTGGTGCATTTGAAGACTACTAGAGGATGCAAAGAATCCGTAACTATAATAGTCATTGTGACCTGAAATCGGTACCAAGTTAGGGCGTTCTAGTTACTAGATATCAAAAAGTGACCAGTGCCCACCGGGGCCAAGACCTTACCTGTGGTTACTTAGACATGGATACAGGCTAACGCGTTATAGTAAATTAAGTGACAATTTCATTATGAAATAGGAGGGAGATCTCTTCTATATTTTAGATCTGTGTCCTCTTTTCTCAAACCGTAAGGAACTTGGTCCTCTGCAAACCATTTTTTTTGACATATTAATAATTATTATAAGCGTGATTGGAGTAACAGGAATTTTCGTCAAATTTACCACTAGGAATAATAATTTACATAATAACTTCAGAATCATGGCTTAAAAAAATATTGACCAATAAAAATCGGATATAATTGTATATTTTGTTTAAGAGGCAGTAATATTTAATTATTGTCAAGGACAATGTCAATATAGTAATCTTAAAATAAAATAATTTTAAATTATAATTCAGAGGCCTGTCGTGGCGCAGCGGCACGAGCATGTGGCTGTAAATGACAGGTTGTGGGTTCGAACCCACTCGAAGAAACGAAATATTTAATATTTTCAATTTAAATATTTAATGTTTTCATTTCTTCGCTCTGGCAACAAGGCAAAGCGCGGCGTTCCTCAAATTCGGTGGAAAGTGGGGAAAAGAAGAGGAACGGACTGTCTTAACACTAGGTTCTCAAGTCCACTCTGCCTACCCTGCCAAGTATAGTTAATTAAAATTTAGAAAAAAAGAAATAATTATAAACATACATCTAATAGGATTTAGGTTACCTTGCATATACTAGGAAGGTTTTACTCCTAAAGCAAATTGATACTCTAATTTACATAAAACAAAAAAACTATTATTTTTGGAAGAAATAATGTTGTATTTTATATTATATTTCAATAAACATATATTGGAATGTTGTACGACCGCTAGTAATAATTAGATAGTTCGGTTATCATGTCATGGCTGTATTTTTTTACCATAGGTCCGACTTTTTATAAAAGTTACAAATTATTTTAATCAAATACTTGGTCAAATATTTTGTCGATTATAATAAAAAAAATAGAGTTTTGATCTGAGAAGAGCTTGATATGTGGAAGATTTATTATTGTTTTTAAGTAGAACTTCAAGTAGAATCATTATGGACTGTGAGAATGGAACCCCAAACGTTAGAACATGACTAGTACATCTGTGTTTGTTCCTGCTTCACATACATACTTTTGTACATATACCTATGTATATGCGCATAATATACACATATAGATAAATCAAAAAACAAAATTAAAAATATTATTACATATATCTTTTTTCACCATAATGCTGTTACCAGCACATGGCAGGGTAGGCAGAGGGAACTTTGAAACCTAGTGTTAAGACACTCCGTTCCACTTCTGTTCCCCACTTTCCGCCAAATTTGAGGCATTCCATGTTGAGTGGCGGAACTCAACGTTCCTTTTTAAATATTTAATTTGAAAATAATAAATATTATAATCTTCGAGTAGGAATCGACTTCACAATGTGTCAGTTACAGTAACACGCTGGTGTCGCTGCGCCACGACAGGCTTTACAAGAGATACAAGGGATACTAATATCAATGCGATATATTCAAAACAATTATCAAGGTACCAATCTATTAAATTAAAACTATAGGAAAAGATTTGCTAGACACTTTGCTCCCAAATCAAAATCAACTTTTAATACTTTCTTTCACGAGTAAATATCATAATTAGTTTAAGCGAAAATGTGAAAATATATATAATTCTATAGAATATATTGTGTATATGTATATTTCGAGGTAGGTGCATACAAAATGCAACAATTCTTTTAAATTAACACTGTACTTATATCTACCAAAATACACGTGTAACTTCTCTAAACCGTTCACTACGCGACCTCACACGAAGGTCATTATTCTAAATGAATCTAGAACGCATTCCAAATTTTTACTGGACTTCAGAACTTTCTCGTTCTAATAGACAGAGAGGCGCCTAGATCCGATTATGAATGAATAAATATAAAATGGATCGTTTAAAAACAATCTCAAGTAATACCAAATAACCATCAATTAATTACTAATTAGTCACCTGACTACCTGTTGGGTTGTAGACATCGTAGCGATTAAAAAAAATAATAAACAAATATGAACAATATATTTTTTATTAATTTATTTTTATTTACGTCCTGATCTCAAAATTAAATTAGAGAATATTTATATTTTAAAAAGTTTCAAAATTAAACACGTTTGCAAAGTGGTTTTCTAATTAACAATAGTTATTTTGTAGAATCAAATACTTACCAGATTGCTACGCTAGACTGTAGCGTAAACAAAGAATTCTTAAAAAATTTTGACCACTCTAAATTTAGCTTTATTTATGAATCTTCTAAAAATAGTTGTAAAAATATTTTTTCTCATCTATATAACATTTTACAAATGATCTCTAAAAATAATCTCAGAACTTTACAACACGATTGTCATATTTATTGTCCACGCTGTAGTCGCCGGCGTCAGTAGGAAGCATTCATAAACCACGCACATACATATTATGTATGTCATAACTGTGACTCATGAGACAAGAGTATAGAAATAGATAAATTTCAAAAACATAATATGTTGTTACAAAAATACACCTCACGTCGTATTTTTTTGAGAAGTGGACACTTTATTTAATTGACTATTATTTAAATAAGATTTCATACCTGTGTAAATAAATAGATGTTAAGAAGTGAAAACGTAAAAAAGTAAATAATGTAAATATAACCAAATTTTTTGAAATGAGAGTTATTCATTTATCTCTTATTAATGTATCTTTATAAATCTCATAAAGAATTTAATAATAAAATTCATTGTACCACATGCTATCCTTAAGTATTTTCATTTTCAAGCCTCTGAGTGTATGTATAGGGGGGGTCACCGTGAAGTTAGGCGGTATTCTGCTTTCGCGACTTCTTCTATAACTCAAATAAACGAAATAAGAACGAACTAAGAGAAAAGTCCAACTGCAATCGTGACAACAAAATTGGTAGGCCTATGTTATTGATGTCCCTAGTACATATCTATTAAAATTTATATATAATTCAATATTATAAGAAAAAAAATAAATCAATTTTATTTATAAAAAACCGGTCTAATGTGAGTTGAGTCGCTGACCAAGAGTTCCATAACAATTTCATAATCAGATTAACGGGAAGTTTACAACTTAAAAAAATTTAAGCTTGCCGGCCTAAGCACTTTTTTTATGAAATAAACAACAAACATAAGTTTACACTAATTATTCTTTCTATGAAATACCTGTAAATATCATTTTTCAGATTTTTTTATTTAAAGTGTTATGTTTACAACTACAGGTCAACGGAATCATTACACATTTTATTCACGCAGCGACTTTTATACAAAACACTGCAAAAACAATACATTATCTATCATACATTAATTAATCTAGACATTAATTTATTGATGATTGCGTTTAGCTTAATTCTTTCTATTATCCAAAACTCTGTAGCCTATATATTTAAGGTTAATTTCATCTTGATATATGGTCTTGACAGACCGATAGACGTTCAACAAAGTGATCCTACAAGCATTCCGGTTTTGCCTTTACAAATAGGGAACCTGCCTACCTTTAAAAATACATATTTTTTAGATCCTTATCGATATTGCTGAGTTTGCGTTATTATTAAAGTTTTATATTTAAAATAGCTATAACTAAAATAACGCACTTTATTGCTAAAAAAATCAAGCAGTACTAAGTAAGTACATGTGTTTGATGTACTAGATGACAGTACTTCGTGATTACTCATAGATGACTTAGAACGATAAATAATAGTTTCGGCTCGGCTCTACGCTGCCTTACTAAGTATCTATAAAAAATATAATTTGCTATATATTTTTAAGGCATAGGAAGCTTTACATTAAATGCAATTACTATGTGTACAAATATTACCAAACACTTTTGAATCAACAAAAAACTGTAGCTTTAAATATTTTTTAGGCAATCTGTACAATTTATTATTAGATAATAATATAAACTTGAAAAACATAAAAATATGTAAGTAAGAGTTAATATTACACTTGTTACATATATTTTGTGAGTGCATTAATTATTCTAGAGTAATAAGATTATGACGTGAGGCTTTTTGCAATGTAAGGTGGACCGCCAAAAATCACGAGCAAAATTAAGCCGCAAGCACATTGGTGCGCGTCAAGTAAGGAAAACGCCCGCGACCCGCGTCGATAAAACATATTCGCAAGACGCCAATATTTCAGAGGCGAACATGTATCCGCCCCTCCACCGTATGACAGTGACCTAAATGGAACGCCAGCGCAGTCAGTTCCGTGAGCGCGCGACGACTCGGGTGACGCATGCGCTCGGTAAAGCGCACTGTTCGCTCTGTCGCTCGTGACATCCCATTCTCTGTCGGTCTTGTGTGGTTCTCCATTGGATATTGCGTGTTCGATCAAGTGAGTGAGCTCCGTTTGGATCGCTGACCGTACTGGCGGTTATTCCTGTTAGCGGTTGACCTTTCAAGGTAAGACCTAGGAAAGTGCATCGTCACCTTTAGAAGCGACACTTTCATTACGTGAAAAGTTGATTCACTTTAATTGGGAAATATATTGTGTTGCTAAGCGAAATATGACATCAGCGTGAGTGAGTCAATGAGTCAGCCGCATCTCGAATTTTCCTTTTGTGCAAATAATGGCATTTGATAGGGCTGTCTCGATAGGGACGACCACGATGGCGCACCGGCGTCTGCCCAGCAACAAGTATCTAGTTTGTCGCCACGCCGCGCGGCTCCCGGGCGGCCCGCGCCGGCTCTTCTGTACCCAGCGGCTCTCTCGTACAGCAACCTAACGGAATTGTATTCCTCACGGCCGAAATTCCGCTGCGGACATTCACGCCACGACTGACTGAAATAAATCGCTCGTTTAACACAAATAGCACCGCATTGTCGTCACATTGACAGACGAAAGAGTATTTCCGTTTCTCTTTTTTCCATCATATCCTGGTCTCCTCGCTTAAGCATTAAAAAGAACCGCGTCCTATGACGCAAGTGCATCTTCCGTCGCACTTGCAACTTACTTATGTTGCCGGTACATCGTCGCACACGCGCCGTGACTGCGGTCTCTATACCTAATAATAAAACCAAATTAATTATCATATTAAGTAGTGAGATGTTGAAACTTGAAAAAAAAAACGTGTAAATTGAATTAGTAATATTTTAAAGGATGCTAAAAACGAGTTTTATTTGTATGATAATAATAATTGCCGTTATAACCTAGTGACATTTCTCTGTAAAAGTGATAAATTTTAATCGTGTTACTGGCATGCAGAGTTTATCTACGAAATATTTTCTGATCGGGTCAAGTACGATTTTAATAATTTTAAACGATGCGACGACGACGATTTTCTGGTCAGAAGTAATAAATATGGGTGTTCTTAAAACATCAAATAAGTTTCATGCAAGTGACTTCTATCGCAATTACAGGTCAGAAGGCCTGCGCCTGCACGGTCGCCGACGCCGGCGCAGAGCAATCACTGAACTGCACAATAGAACTAACAATGTCTCTGATAATACTTAGAAATCATAGATATATAAATACTAAGAAATTAGTAAATAAATATAAAATAGCAACCACTATGTTTTATCAACAATGATGTCAATTAGTATTTTATTCTAATTTAAAAATTGTTATTGGACAGAAATAAAAAAAGGTCTAGGAAACTTAAATAAAATTAAATATTATTAAAGGGAAATTAATGCAATTTATAAGTTATTATTATTATTTTACCTTTGTATCATGTAGTCACAGGTGAAACGTACAAACATATCTCTTACGTATCTCCCTAACATATTTTATAATATTTTTTATACTTAAGTCTATATTCATTTCCGACTATGGGATATGTTTATTTTCAGTTGCAAAATGCAACTCTGCCAAGCGTTGCTAACTGATTCAGAAACATGTCAAGTCCTGTTTCACCGGACACTTGTTCACTTTAGCCAGAGTTCATTACACGGCCTTTAACGCTTCTTTCTCAATTATAAATACATTTTTTAACATTTTAATTGAGTTTGCATTATAAACTCATATAAATATTAAAATATTGGTAAATATTATAATACCATAATTTTTTTTTAATATATATTGATTATATATATAGGTAGGTACATACATGACTGAAATATGCTAGAAAAACATTGTTTAGCATGGATAGGTAGGACAGGAGAAAAGTGACTGTTACTTGTAGGCTATCTACACGATGTAAATATATGCGTACCTTTCAGGAACTCGCTTGTTTAAATGATGTAAACCTTTAACTTTATTTTTTAGGACTCCTATAATTATATTGTTACCGCTATGTTAATATTATAAAATATATGTAACGCCATTTTTGTAATTCTTAGTACAATAAATAATACATAATTAAAACGTACCGTCATTAGGAACCTAATAATGTAGGTTTTAGAAATATTTTTTTGAATTTGTATTTTATGCTTTTAGGCGACTCAATTATGAGGCACAGTGGTTGAGATTTCTTTTTTTATGTCTTCTATATTATACAATAGAAGACTCTACATTATACATAGAATGTCCTTTTTCATAAATACTACTCATAGCTTTTATTTTTCCCAATTTGAAAAATATATGAAATATTGTTAAATAATTTTAAAACATGGATCATCTCAAAACTATTTCTCGAATAATAATGTAAACGTATACTGAATAAGTATATTAATTAAACTAATTTTCTAATTTAATAAAAATAAGGCCGCTTAAATAATTTAAGTTAGGTATGTATATTCAAAATTTTAAAACCATTCAATTACTATAACTTAATAGTTAGCGTACCTATTATTAAGTAAAGTATTGTGTATACTATATACACGCTCCATCTTTCGTAAGGAGAGATTCAACATTTCATTTTAGTGGCTGGAAATCGATCCCACAATCTGCCACGTTTACAGGCAGTGCTTTTTATTTTGTTAGTCATTATTATAAATTATATTTTGTAGTAAAGATCTGAGTAAGTCAATATTTTAGATGTAGAATTTAAATTAGCAAGTTTAATGACAAAATATTTTTTTATTTCTTTTTTATTTTTTATGTACCTAAAACCCGTAGGCAAGCCTGAAATTAAATACGAATATGTAATATATTAAGATTTAATAAAAATTGTTTAATTAAATTCTTCAATACGAAATGTTATAATATAACTAAATACCCTATATGTTAATATATGCAAATATCCAGAATCGTGCTTATTTTGGAAAAAGAAGAAATTATTAAATAAAGTTGCCGCTTGAGCAGGTATACGTATTATTTATATTATTAATTCAAAATAACTGAATAAATTCAAACATCAAATAAATCCGTTTTAAAACGCATTACCACTGAGGTGCCTTATAAGCGGGCAGAGGTTATCGGGCGAGGTCCGAAGGGCGCCTTGTTTTCATGTTGAGACTTGTAGAGCTAATGCCTAGCGTCGATTAGTCATCAGTTACATATTTCAAAATTTCAAAATTATGTATATATATATATATATATATATATATATATATATATATATATATATATATATATAAATAATTTTGTCTATTCAACAAAGAACACGTTTATTATATCTTTACAAAAAATAAATAAAACTTTTATTAATACATGTAACCAAATGTGCTTAATCGATTTTTTATTTAGACTATTTATTTATCCTTATATATTTGCCTCATATATTTAACATAATTTAGAAAAATCAGAAAAGACTGAGGATACGCGGCAGGAGGGAGGGTCCAAGCTTGGATTGAATGAGTCACAGAGCCGGTTTATCGGTATCCAAGAGAACTGCATAAGCAGATTTATTGATGCATTAAAATCTCATTCATTATTATAATATATATTTTAATTCTATAACGAAAGTAACTTCCAAAACTGTAATTAATGATTTATCTTCATATATACTATTATTTTTATACATATGTCCACTCAATAAAATCCTAAATGCGAATAAAGTTTTATTATTTGAAAGGAAAGAAGAAAGGACAAAATCAGAAGTCAAGGTCAGCGTAACAAAAAGTAAATTTGGGAAGTGTGCTTAGTACATACTAAATGGAAGTACATACTGTATTGTCGGCAGCAATTTAATTCCGACAGAATCAGAGTAAACGGCGATGTCTTGTTACCCGTCCACATAGACCTTTTCGTACAACAGAGGAATATGATGTAAGAAGCTGGGAGGTTATAAATGTAGAGCTCAATGAGAGTGGTCGAGGCAAAAGCGGTACCACAAAGTCCAACTTTTGGCGTATAAAACGTAATAATATGTATATACACGTTTATAATTGTAATGAGGTATTAAAATACTAAATGTGTCAGATATTAAATTTGCACAACCAACAAGGTGATCTATAACAATT
>DWMZ01000184.1:0-30773 GCA_018249855.1 Eueides tales michaeli
TATAAAAATTTAGACGGAGCTTGGTGAGGACGGATGGCTTAGTGTTCAGAGCGCTTGAACGGTATTCAAGAGGCGCAGGTTCAAATCCTGCTTCGTCCAAATTTTTATACGTTTTAAAATTTAGTATGTTTTTTTGGTATTTTTTTAAACTATTGAACTTAATTAATTGAAAAGCTCAGGAAATAGCATGCAAATGAGAAAGTACATATTTTTTTTAGGTATAATAGTTGTATTTATAAGAAAATAATTATAAAAAAAACATTTTTTTAGAGTTTTTTTTTTCAATCATCTTCATCGGTAGAGTCTTCTTCCTACTCTGACAAAATTTCAACGTCAGATTGCGTATTGCGTATAACCGATAGAGAAAGAATGAGAGAGGAATAGAAGCACGGAGAGGGAAATATAGGCATCACGTAACTGCATGCATTAAACTTTATCGATAATTTTTGTTGCTTTGGCTTGCGGAAATTGTCAGATTATATATTTTTCGTAATCCTTGAATTATTCCGTTCAAAATAAAAAAAAATTTAGCTACGCTCGAGAATGTCCAGGTGACGTTTTTTTTACAATTTTGTAGCCCTCCCCCTTCTTTACGTTTCACTCAAATTGTCAGATTAGCGAAATCTACACGTTTTAGCACGTAACTAACTCATCTTATCTTAATCTGGCGCGCTCGAAAATGTTTGACTCTCATATTTGGTGTAAGTACTTAATAGAGTACAAGGTATCCCCCTGTATATTATTCTGCCGCGCTCGAGTAAATCCCGGAATCCCCTCTTCGGCTCCTCTACTACTAGTAACAAGGCAAAAGCGCGGCGTTGAGTTCCGCTACTCAACACGTAGTGCCTCAAATTGGACGGAAAGTTGGGAACACAAGTGGAACGGAGTGTCTTAACACTAGGTTCCCAAGTTCCCTCTGCCTACCCTGCCGGGATACAGCGTGAGGCATGAGAGTGTTTTTATGGTATATAAGTTATATTACAGTAACGTTATATTAAAATTGATTCAGTAGTTTTTGTCTGAAATTGGAAAATCTGGCAATTTTACAAATGTTATATTTACACTTATCATATTAGTTAGTTAATAATTCATATATTCACTAACAATGAATAAAGAAATATGATTATATAACATTTCCGCCGATTCCATTCCCAAAATTCTCTTTTAGAGGTTAACAGGTCAGCTAATAACCGGCAACCATGACCATTTTGTCAAGCGTGTGATAAATGAGATAAAAACATTAAAAAATGTAAATCACCCTTTTTATCATATTATTTACAACTTAAAACTATAAAATAAATGTTATATGAACAACATATTAAATAACAATACAAGTATTACTTTCTTTTTACGTTAATTAAATTTATACAATTGTTAACCTCTATTCACATAACAGTCGTTCCATTTTTAACTATATTCACATAATAATACGACTGTTAGTTCTTTAAATTATTTTGCAAAATAGCAGCGAACTATGCATACTATGTATTCAATAATAATTTTAACAATTAATATTAGTGAAATCTATATTACCTTGGGTTGTTACCGTTGTTATCAATATAAAAGGCGTTACTCCTGAACGAGATGTATCAGTTTGAAATTGAATTTAGAATCCTAAACAGAAATTGAAACTTTGAACATGTACTTCAAGGTATTACAACATATATTAAACATTTTTTTTTGCTATTAATAAGTGACGCATAAAGCTGCGAAGTGACAAGTGAAAGCGATTTGAAAGGTTTTTATATATTTCAGATATTGTGCTTAGCAAGTTTAGTGGCAGTGGCTCTAGCTTCAGACGAGCATGGTCCGGCCTACTCCTCTCAACATATCAATCGACACGATGGCAAGCCAGAAGTAGTGCATGTGGGACATGAACATGATGACAAGCACGGACATCAAGTTGATTATTATGTAAATATGATTTCTCCCCAAAACTATAGACTTTTATATAAACAATAAAATAATATTGATATTTGTCAGTGACTATAGTAAGTATAAGTATAGTCAAAGTGTAAGTATATAATGTATTTTTTTTTAGATTAAAAATAACAAGATCAATTATGTTTCCTAAAAAGGAATTAATTTATTGCTTATTTTTAATATTAAATGCATATCGGATATTTAATCTTTTCAAAAAAAAAACATACTAAATTTAATAAAGTATCTAACGTTTCCTAACTTTTCCATAGGCGTACCCGAAATACGATTTTGCTTACAAAGTAGAAGACCCTCATACTGGAGATTTTAAGTCGCAGCATGAGAGCCGCGACGGTGACGTAGTGAAGGGACACTACGCTCTGAAGCAGCCTGATGGCTCTGAACGCGAAGTTCATTACGAGAGTGACGATCATACCGGGTAAGTGATTGCTTATGTGTATTTTACAAAAATTAAATTAAAATGTTTCAGATAAATATTGTATTATCATTATTGAAATAGAAAAAGTCATCATCTGAAAACTCTCTCTAGAAAAATCTTAATTCGTAGGAACCATTAATATAATATAATTTCCCTTAAATTATCTTTATAAGTTCCAAGTTGAAGCCTGTTGTGAGGCATAACCACAAGCCCGCGTTGAGTTCTGCCTCTTAACACGCAATGCCCCAAATTCGGTGGAAAGTGGAGAATGGGAGTGTCTTAATTGGAATAGAGTGTCTTAACACTAGGTTTCACTGTTCCCTCTGCCTACCCAGCTATTTGTGAGATACATTGTGTGGCTAAAAAAAATGGAGTTTAGTAAAATAAACAAACACACATGCTTATCAAAAGTTGAAAACTTACTTCAATTTTTATTTTTAATTTTGTTAGCCCTATATGTTTCCATGTATAAATGTTGAATAATATATAATATTAAAACGTAAAATGTTATAATATAATTGAATAAATTGTAGATAAATAAATTGTTAATGTCATACCCTTCTGTCATCGTTTTATAATTTCCATTATAAATAAACAAAACTAGTCTACATTTAGTAAACTTTTGACTGAAATAACAAAATTATTTTAAATAATTTAATTAAATAATTTAATTAAATAACGCGAAGGGTGAACAATTATTTGAGTATAGGCAAACAATTCCTTCATAATCTACCATTGCTCTTTCAATTTTTGATCGTCCATTTGTTTTTCCAACAACTTTCGGGACAGAAAGTTGTTAGCTACAAAATAGTTTTCACTTCACAATATGGAGTAAGAAATAAACGAAAGGTTTTATATATAATATAATGTTTCAAATATTATTTTATTTATTTTTACAGTTTCCACGCCAACGTGAAATTCGGAACACATCATGTCCCCCAACATCACTGAGATTATAACCAAATATAGAATTATCGAAACCGTACATATATATAGTGTTTTTATACGTTTTGTATGAATAAATCATGTTCTTCACAAATTTAATACGTAGTTATTATTGAACTTTATATAAGGTAAATTATTTGTATTTATACAAAGATATTTGAAAAAAAAAACAATGCAGAGGCAAAGGCATTAATTGAATGTGATTGTTTTTAATACTCTTTACACATTTTTGGAACTACTGAACGGATTTTGATGATGCTTCTTTATTGTATAGCTATGTATGTAGGTTATATTTAATTTTGAAGACTGTTACACCTTATGTATAGGGAATAAATCTTTAAGGAAAAATTGAATGCGTGTTAACCAAGAGTGGTTAAGTGTTATGATTATTTGTCATTGACATATTAAAATCGAAGATCTAGAAAACAATATAAAGGTCAATTATAAAAATAAAAAACAACCGCTTTGAAATTTGATTAGGTCTGTCGTGGCGCAACGGCACCGGAATATAACTGTAACCGACAGGTTGTAGTTTCGATTCCGACTCGAGTAAATGAAACATTTAATATTTTCAATTTAAATATTTCATGTTTTCATTTCTTCGCTCTGGTAACAAGGTAAAACGCGGCGTTGAGTTCCGTCACTCACCATGTAATGCCTCAAATTCGGCTGAAAGTGGGGAACGGAAGTGGAGCGGAGTGTCTTAACACTAAGTTCCCAAGCTCCCTCTGCCTACCCTGCCATGTGCGGGATACAACGTGAAGCTAAAAAAAAGAAAGACTATTTCTAACAAAAAATGGATCATTATGGTACCTACAGCTTTTGCTTGTAAGTTCGACCTCTACTGAGCAAAGCTGTTTATATTTAAATTATTTTTATCTCCCAGAAAAAAAAACACGGTATTAAGTTGTAAATACGTACAGATTCTAATTTGCGAATTGACATTTGTATTGCATTGTTATCTTGACATTAGGTGCCGATGCCGAACTCGTTGCAGGTTTCAATCACAGCGGGTAGTGAATGAAAGTGGTAATGGCAAGGGCTGTTAAGTTCATATAAAAGAAGTTGCGGACGGCCACAGTTAATAATAATGATGTGTATACATGATTTTTCATTCTAACTTGTAATGTAACCATATTTTGTTTTGCCTCTTTATTTTTATCTACATGGGATAAAAGCAAAAAGTTAAGGTTTACTTTTGACGGAATTTAAAAGAAAAAAATTATATATTCATTAGTACATTTTTATTTCATTTCATTATTATGTTTTTATATGAAAGTATGGGATCAATCAACCAATTATAAATAACACGACAGGCCTAAGCATACATAGGGACAGACGCGGAAAGCGACTTTGTTTTATACTAGCACATAATGGATGTTTAACTCTTGTCAGCGGCTTTGTAATCTTTTATTTTAAACAGTTTTGCCTTATTTGAATCTACGCAAGCTTTTCACCTGTCTTAAGTTAACTCATCCATTATAAAATGTCCTCATGCATTTAATGTTTATTGAAGTATATATTTATTACTAGTGTAACTCAATCGTTTTAGATTTATGACCTTTCTTAATCGATAGATTATCCAACGTAAAATATTTTTTTAGTTAGAATCAGTAGTTTCTGAACTTAGCGCAATGTAGAACAAAACTCTAGTGAAGCATACGTCGTCACTTGACAGGGTAGGCAGAGGAGCAGATTTCCATATTTTATTTTTCTACGAATTTTATCTGTTATGCGTACAGTCGACCACTGCGCTATGACTGGCCATTTCAGTTGTCATTAAACTTACAGTTTACAGTTGACATAAAATTTAAATTTGTAATACTAAAGACAGGACAAGATTTAGATCATTATCTCATGATGTATTCTGTACCTAATTCTTAGTCTTATTATTAATTAGACTTTCAAGTCAACGACTTCTTGAGACGTTGGTAAGGTAATTTCGTTTTTAAGCCCTCAACAAAAACGATTATCGTGACAATCATAGACAAATTGTTATTCTACAGGGCAGTGATCGATCCATCGTGAACCAAGTTCAAATATTTAGGTTAATTTATTTTTATGTCTTCTCATGTTTATTATCATAGTGAATAGCAATGTCATCTATTACAGCTCGGCGCACTCAATGTTTATTATAGATATTTT
Organism: Eueides tales michaeli; assembly: GCA_018249855.1. Classification (NCBI taxonomy): domain Eukaryota; kingdom Metazoa; phylum Arthropoda; class Insecta; order Lepidoptera; family Nymphalidae; genus Eueides; species Eueides tales. The sequence continues at coordinate 5,450 of DWMZ01000184.1, forward strand.
TGGGGTGAGAAACAACACATATCGCAGCTTGTATATCCAAAGAAAGAGCCTTCACTAAGAAATTCTTTTCAAATCCTACAGTAGCATTTCGACTGTCGAGGACGAAGGTTTTTGCACGATTACACGTCCAGATGTTGACGTGCCACAAACACATATGTACACGATTATAGGAGATTTGAATACGATCGAGAAGTATCAATGTCGATAATGCACTATTTACTAGATTGCGCCAGACTTGTAACTTACTCGTTCTATCTATAAATACTTATTAGAGAGAATTAATGTCAATACAATAATTCAGGGATATAGATAGGGCTAGTCAAAAGACCGTTCACTCTTACTTCTAAAGATGACGCCCTTTATTCCGCTGGCCAAACAATTTAAAATAAATATATCCAATAAATAATAAAATATTGCTAAAAATATTTTTACATTGAAGTAAATATATACAGAAGTGACATTTGTTACTTTTTATTGTTATTTAGCAATAAATAGAATGTTTTTTGTACAGTAGGCGCTTTTTTGCATGCAATTTAATATCTTTTTTAAGTATTACCTACAATTAAAATGTGGTTTGAGAGCAATGATTGATATAATTATACGGTTTTTTTACTAAGATATTATAATACTGGTGTAAATCTTAAAACTGTTTGGTTACAACGATGTTACTTTAAAAATTATCTTATTTTTCGGTAATATCGGGTTTTGTCATAACTAAAATAATAAAGTAAATAAAAAACCATTGAATGTCTTCACTCAAGACTCTCTTTTGAGCTGCGAATCTCATAACATATTTTTCGTATTGAGCGAGCACGTTCTCCTTTATTTTCACCGTGCGTTCTGTCTGCTTAACTGCTCTCTGCTTAACATCTCCATAACTTCTTTTTTTTATTCTTCGTGCATCTATAAACCCGATAGGTTGGTATGGGACATAAAATATTGCGTTAATTACTTGAAAATATCTACGCAGTAACCGTTGGCTAAATGAACCTGTCAAAACAATTCGTCCTTTGTTCTCCACCTGAGCTAGAGCCACTCTTAAACTTGAGATAAGACTTCTCTGTACTATTGCAATTAATATATATATTTTTTTAATATAAGTACAAAGTGCAACAATTAAGTGTTTCTTAATTCTATTAACTGGGAGAATAACAAAAAATAAAGTCATCCTAACAGTACCAATTTTGTGATTAATATACTTTAAAAAAAACACTATTCTTTATCAATAAAGTCGTGTACATTTCATGGAGAACAAAACTATAGCAATAAATTTTACGTGCCGGTGTTAGGAAATATTTGCTAATACCGTGCAGTTTATTGAAGTATGTAAAGAATTGCGTATATTGTAACAAATTTACGTTATTTTGCATTTATTAATATAAAAGACACGAAAGTATGTCCAATAGTGTCAGTCAGTTTGTATATTTCTTAGAATCGAGAAGTATAAATTTGCATATTCATAAAAATGTATTTCAAGGTACTTTAATTATTATAATAATTGTTTATAAAATATTTTCATTCAAAATACTATTTCTACGTTTACATAGTTACTTTTTAATGGATGAATTATATTCCTTATATAATTTTTTTTTTTTTTAGCTTTACTCTGTATCCCGCACAAGGCAGGGTAGGCAGAGGGAACCTGGGAACTAGTGTTAAGACACTCCGTTCCACTTCCGTTCCCCACTTTCCGCTGAATTTGAGGCATTGCGTGTTGAGTGGCGGAACTCAACGCCGCGTTTTGCCTTGTACCAGAGCGAAGAAAATAAAAATATTAAATATTTAAATTAAAAATATTAAATATTGAGGCCTGTCGTGGCGCAGCGGCACAAGCGTTGCCTTTAACCGACAGGTCCTGGGTTCGATCCCCAGTCGAGGAAATGAAATATTTAATATTTTTAATTTAAATATTTTAATGTTTTCATTTTTTCGCTCTGGTAATAAGGCAAGGCGCGGCGTTGAGTTCCGTAACTCAACACGCAATGCCTCAAATTCGGCGGAAAGTGGGGAACGGAAGTGGAACGGAGTGTCTAGTCACTAGGTTCCCGGGTTCCCTCTGCCTACCATGCCTTGTGCGGGATACAGCGTGAAGCTAAATATTTCATTTCCTCGAGTGGGGATCCCACAATCTGTCGTTTATAGTCACACGCTTATGCCGCTGCGCCACGACAGGCCTCCACCTACCTCATGACACTAAAAGGAATATTCCAGTAAAATATGGAATAGCTCCTTGTTATTAAGTCCACTGCTAAATAAGATTATTTGATGTTAAAATACAAAAATCAAAGAGTCGGAAGAACAAAAAGAACCTTTGATCTTATTGTTTTGTAAATACAAAACGGAACTGAGACATTGCTTAGGACCATTACATCGTTTAATGTTTCGTTGAACTTAATTATTGTTTCTTGAAGCTTTATATTGTAAGCTTATTATTAATTTAGCGAAAGAGGGGGAGACCTCGGTTGACCTTTAAAAACACAGTATCTACGATACTGGAGCCTCCTCGAGATCTCCTCGGTGATCCCTCGGAGCGCATGTATGAAGAGGTTGATGACAGCGAACGAGGCAAATGAAGTATGCTGAGATCGTAGCTTGGCGTTCCATTCTCTCTACCTACCCCGCTAGACACACACACACACACACATACACACACACACATACACACACACACCTACTATTAAAATGTATTAATTTTTAAAAATTAAACTTAACTAAGCAATGTTACTTATCTTACTTGTACCTGTAACTATATTATATATGTATGTTTTAGACGAAAGAGACTAGTCTCCACGACACAGGGAATCCTAGTGTGGAGGCTAGTGACCTATGTATTTAAGTTACTTCTTTTTCGAACAATAAACATTATTATTATTATTATTATTATATACAGTGTGAAGCTAAGTTAAGTTGAGTTTTTATTGGTTTATATAAGAAAGTCTTCTTAATACTAAGTACTGCAATATAATTAAATAATACTCGCTTTCCCCACCTGGAGTATTGGACGTTTCCTTAAATTGCACAATTATGTGCACTGATTATGATAATTTTATAATTAAATAAAATAACAATTGGCAATAAACAAAGTGCATGTTTCTGTTTAGTACCCAAATATATGCGTTGGTAGACACAACAATAACTAGATATATTTCGTTCATTGATATTTATATTTTTATTAGAACATAGTTTATATTATCATAATTTCATTGGTTAATGTTTAACTGCAGGTCTATTTTATTTCCTCGAAGGATAGTTCATCTTATAATTTCAATAATTTTTCTTAACATAATTTTAGCTTTCTTCTTTTTTTTAATGATAATTCGGCAAAACACGCCGTCAAACCTTCATTTAACACGTAATGCCTTGAATTTGGCCTAAAGTGGGGGGTTAACACTAGGTTCCCACGTTCCTTCTGCTTACTCTTTTATGTGCGGGATTCAGCATGTGAAGCTGATAATGATATATAATTTTATTTTTGTCAACTCATATTTAATACCTAATGATTTATTTTAAGTGATAAATTTATTTATGAGTAAAAAGTGTAATATTTTTCTTAATCAATTAGTGCACGTAGATTTATTATTTTTGTATCTTACAATTTTCTTTATTATTTAATTTATTTTGTAATAGAATGTGTAGAGGCCCAAAATGCCGATATATTCACATCACTATTCAGTCTCTGCCAAGCTTATTTGGTGAATCTTAGAACTGTTTGAGTATATATCTACATTGATAAAGTAAAACCATAAATAAATTTAAAATATCACACAAGGGTCATAGTGAATTTGTAAAATATTTTTTTACCATATTGTTTATAAAACCTCAAACAAAGTTAACAGCGACCGTAAATATTGATATTCGATACATTTTTTAATTCACACGCTATATTTTTACAAAATTGACAGTCATCAATCAATGTGTATAAATGCGTTTAGTGTTTGTTGACGTATATTTTTAGGGCGAGCGCTGATATCGAGATGTGGTATGACGATCAAATTAGGGTATTTACATTTTCGTTTTTTTTTTAGTTGGTGGGTGAAAATTTGCTCAGATTACTTATAGAATAATTAGGTAGGAGTATATTTTAAAGAGGTTAACTGGAAATGAGGTGAGTTACGGCTTTCTTTATTTCTGACAGTATCTCGGGGGAATCTGATTTACTATGTAGAATTTTATACAATGTTACTAAGTCTTAGTAACATTGTATATTATATAGACTTACTTTTAAAAAAAGTCAAATGTATTTTTTAAGTTTAAGGACCAATTACTTATTTAATGTTTGGTTTATTTCTATGTTATGGATATTTTTATTCTATTATTACATATTTATAGAGATCATAAGATCAACTGCTTAAAGTTGTAAAAGAATTCTTTTGTTAAAGGGTTTGTTGTTTTAACTATTTTTTTTAAATATTCATATTTAGTTAATTTTTCATATTTAAATTTAAATTTTCATAATTAAATTAACACCGTGTTTTTAACTTATACAATTTACTTTTAAAGTTGGTACTGTTATTGAGTTGACTTTTAAAATTTTATTTTATTTTAAATTTTTATTATAACTTATATTGATAAAAAAATATCATATTCATAAGAAATTGAAAAAATATAATTTGAAAATTTTATACTTATATATTTTTTTAAATTAGTTTTTAACATTCTGTCAAAAGTGTAGTCCATGTAGACAAATATTAATTTTAGTGAAATTTTTCATAGAATAATATAACTTTCGAACCAAACAACAAAAAACATATATTTTATGTATGTTTTGTACTCAGTCTCCTTCAAAAATACTTCTGTATTAAAGATAAAATACACTGTATATAAGGAAAACGACGCGAGGAAATGAAATTATAAATATTTTCTTTTTCTCGCTCTGGTAACGACTTAAAGCGGGGCGTTCAGATTCGCCACTCAACGCGCAATTCCTCCAGGATTCGTCAGAAAATAGAAAACTGAAGTGTTTTAATGAGAATGGAGTGTTTTTACACTAGGTTTCCAGTTTTCTACCTACCTTGCTATGAACGGAATATTGCGAGAAGTTTTAAAACAATAGGAAAATTTTTACATATCAATAACTAATTACTTTGCCGTTAAAGGTTGAATAATGAGAAAACAATTCAATTACCCTCACCTCCAGGCTCCAGCGAGCAATTAATCAGATGATCTTCAAATTTGTATTGAAGTGGGTCGAATGTCATTACACGGCTATTTTCGTGGCGTCATTCCAATATTTTCATTTCTCTGGTTAATATAAAATTAATATAAAATGGCGTTTAGCTCTACGTAATGACTTTATGCAATATCTCGATTGTATGAAGGAAAATTCTCAATGCCACATTGAGATCCACATGGTGAATCTACGTAAGTGTCGTGTTGGTATGATGTGGCTCGAGAAAATTTATCGATCATTTTGTACGTACGGCAAGACAAAAAACCATGTTTATAATTTCTAAACGACACCAGTCTCCACTTATCTTATATTTAAAAGTAAAGCAAATTTAACTCAATGTTGCCTATCTCTCCAGACTAAAGAAATAATACAATATCTTTTGTAAATCAAATTCAAATATTTTTATTCACAATAAGAAGTTACAAGCTTCGTTTTTAGAACGTCAAAGAATTTACACTTATTTCACCAGTTCACTAAAGTTCTGCCTCAGAACTGAGAAGAACGTGCAAAATAACTCAGGGGGACATGTCTTTTTCTTTAATCTCAACTTTACATAATATAATTATAAGCGACAATGATACATTTGAAAGAGCCTGGAGCGAGCATTTTAATCCCCAAGGCGTGTTATCATGTATAAAATCGTTATTATGATAATCATCTTTAACACACAAACGTCTTAATACAACTTTTTTAAATTGTGAAATGAAATCTATTGTACACCCTGTCCCATAAAAGAATTGCGGACGAATTTCGATACAATAGAGTTACAGGCACACTAAGTTTAAGCCTATTTCTGTTATTATTATTAATATTTATATCACTGGTTTTAGTAAATTTATTAATATTTTTCCTAACATACATAACATTTTCAAAAATATATTGTAATGCAACGGTCAATATGTTAATTTTCTTAAACGTTTAAAGAATCTTTAGGGCCTAAGTTATAGTATGCGCGAATAGCTCGCTTCTGCAAGACAAGATTGACTGAGTACCTGCTGCATTACCCCAAAGTAAGATGCCATAAGACATAATATTATGGAAGTAGCTAAAGTAAACAAGGCGAGCCGTTTCCTCGTTTATGCCATAATGATATAGTTTCATGACCAATGTTAAGTGCTGCACGCAATCAAATGCCTTGGACAAGTTACAGAACATGCCAAGAGCATCCTGCGGTCCTTCACATGCCTCATAAATACTCTTTAAGAGACCTACGCCGGCGTCGATAGAAGAGCGACCCTTAGTAAAACCATACTGTATATCATACATTAGTTTATTTGAATCAAAATAATAGATTTCATTCAAGATATTTTTTTCAAAGATATTATCTTTGTAAAGATATTTACAACGATACTAAATACCACCACATCACTGGTGGGAATTTTTAGGATCTGATGTTCTATCCAGTTTAAATTTCGGTATGATTTTATTAAATTTCATTAGGTCAGGAAACACACCATACTCTATACAATTATTAAATATACCGTCAAGATGAGGAGCAATAGGGTCTATTATATGACTAATCAACTTGAGAGATACTTCACAGATCTGATGTTTTCTTGATATCTAAGATCTTAAATATCTTAACAAGGTCTCTTGAGTTAACTAGATTAAATTTGAAATCTACATTACATTTGAGATCTACATTACATTTATGACGCTCCCCTTAAGTAATGATTCAGTGACTCTTACTAGAGATGACCTCTATTGTATTATTATTTAATTTGAATTAATTGGAACGGATTCCAAACATACATACAACAACAATACAATCTTTAAAGATTTTTTCTACATTACTATGCTCTTACTTACCCTTTTGCTTTTTCCATGGTTTATTGTATTTTCTTAATGACGCACAGCTTAACTGGACTCAAGAATCCTTCTGCAACGTAATTTTGATGGTATAGATTTAAATTGCTTGCGTGAGGATGCAATTGCTACTGACTGGTCAAAGGCACTAAGTTTCAGTTGATGATCAGTTAGCAATTTTCAACTCTCATGTGATCATTATTAAACTGGACTCGGAATTTAGTAAAATTGAACTTGCAAGATTTCACATACTATCACTGCGAATTAAATAAAAACTTATTAAAAAATGATAATATTCTTGCAAAACAGAAAAGAACAACATTTTTAAAAAAAGGGTTACAAGATTTCATATTTACATAGTAAGTTCGGCATGTCGTGGCCACTCTGTGCACATTTTTCTTTCTAAGATATCCGAAAGAAAAAATAATCATAAACTTAAAGCTGCGCTAGTTATTTACAGAACGTCCACGATTCGTGAACCATACTGCACTCATGCCCTTAAGAAAACTTTCAGAATCACTATAATTTGCAAATCACTATAGTATGCATATCTTGCGATCAGTTTTTGGGCTTATCAGCTGAATGCGTGAGTCATATTTGTTATAACTTTTTCTGTAATAAAAAGCCTAAATATTTTTATTATAGAAAATGTTTTATCATTAATATTCCTTAAAGGAACGTTACTGAGTTTTAATGTGAACTACAAAAAGAATATTGATATTAGGAATATTACAGAGTAAGAAGCTTATATTTTTTAGATCGGGTGTATAATATTCATATTTTTGTAGCTTCATGCTATACACTGCATATCGTAAGGTTATGTAAAAGTTATTTTAGTGTTAAAACACTTCCCACTTTCCGGATAATATTAGATAAATTGTGTGTTGAGTGGCGTTAAGCAACGTTGCGTTTGCCCTGTTATCAGAGCAACGAAGTAGGATTAATTCACATCACTAAAATTTGACGCTTTATCCCACATATGGCAGGGTGGCAGAGCGAACTTGAGAACCTAGTGTTAAGATACTCCGTTCCACCTCCAATCCCCACATTTTATTTCTTTAGTGCTTTATATAAACAGCCATAGATCTGATGTGAATGATGATTTCAGCTTGATGCCTCAACACAATCTTAATATAAATAGTTTTAACGGACGAACAGATTGGCAAACAAATAATCATATAGCGAAAGGAGGAAGGATCTGTGGAATGGAAAATATGTTAAAAATATTCATTTCTGGCAAAGCGTGGCGTAAAGCTGAGTGAGTGACAGTTATATATTTCAATTTTGAGGTCAAACAATTTACAAGCAGTTCAATAAAGTTACTGACTCAGAACTGAGAAGAACCAGCTCAAGAAACTCAGCGCGACAATATTTTTTTAATCCTTTTAATTTTTTTTTATATATACTTACATGTATAATACACTATACATTAGTGACAATGATACCTTTGAAATACATAATAAATTCTCCAATTCCCAAAAAAAAAAACAGAATTGAGGAACTTAGAAAAAAAAAGTAACGCTACAAAATGAGTTAAAACTTATCATTGTTTTGATTATATTTTGTTTTCAATATGTTGTCTATTACAAACAAGTCAGATGGCGTCTGACTGCAAGCAGGACGGTTGCTGGTTGAATTCTCACCCAGGAAAAGAATTATTTTTCACTTACTCCGTGAGTACCGCCACTCCACAGCGGAATGTTTTAACATTATGTTCTCCTGTTTGGGTCAGCTATTTAGCACTCTAACTTTTCGTTAAAATATTGAACATACAAATATAAACATAACAGTGATTACTCAAAGTGTTTTAACGAACTTCACTGAACAAAATGCTTTGAAAATTTTAAAAGAGCAAGGGTGAAAACACTTATGTGAAATGCGTAGCTATTATGCACTGCAACTATATACAAAATTATGAGTATATTTTATACTTATAATTTTGTATGGAAATTTTTGGAGAAAAAGTCTATTTTAATAAGCTTATTGTAAACTTTTTAAATTAATCAATTTTAAACGGATAAATCGCCAATATTGGATTTTAAACATTTTTAGAAACCCGACCCGACCGGACGTCTACCCGTGACCACGGACTACTGTAAAGTGTACAGTAGTCCGTGGTCACGGGTAGACTGAGATGGCCTTCGTCTATCAGTTGACATAATTATTATATCAAACTACCGCCAACGATTTCTTAAATGCCTCGCATAATGCCCTGGATTCTTGCAGAATCAGCTTACTGTATTGGTCCTCTGGTGTGGTGTGTTTGAGACTCTATTTTTTTTAAGAGTAGGTCCCAGGTGGTAGAATATTTCTAACCATCTTGTCTATTGAAATAAGGATGTTTTTGTATTTCAGTAGCCTCGCGGATCATTCTAGGGGTATATCGATTCTTCCTAGCGAGTATATGTGGTTTATCAAACCGGATATAATGGTTGGGTTTGTTCACTGCATTCTTACGCACTGCTGACTCTGATACAAGCCAATTCGTCAAGAATTGGCTTGTATCAGAGGTGTGTTCCTTCACTCTAACACTGATATTTGTCTTTGTTTGACCTATATATGATAAGCCACACTCACAATCAAGCTTGTATATATCTGCACACTGCAAAGGAATAGTACTTTTTACTGGCCTCAAAAATTGCCTCACTTTCTTGTTAGGCTTGAGTATAGTCTTAATAGATGTTCTTCTTAAGATGTTGCCTTTAACTATACCCTTTTACTTTTTATGATAGTAATTTATAATGAGACGACCATTTACTATTTAATTATTTTTCATTTACTTATACATCACACAAGACAACAAAGTGCAGAAAACTTATACATATTTAACTGAGAGATTTCGATCAGGAACCCTTGAAAGTATGTATTAAAAAATGCTACGAAAAACTATTTCTTTAGATATCATCTAACTGTAATATTAACAACAGCAAATCTATACACTGTATTTATGTAATCATACAATAATACAAATATTTATATAACATATCTAATTACAAGAAAAAAAAATTACAAATAAAGAAAAATTAAAGCACGACGCGAAACGTTAAAGATCTTAATTGAATTTCAGAAAATGCTATTGTTATTTCACGTTAAAAGTGTTTACTAACCAGCATAGAATTAGGATGCGAGTTCTATAAGCGCGGCACCTGAACTGTGAAAATGTTTCATAGAAAAAAATGTCAAATGTAGGGATTACAAGATTTCTTAACAAGACAGAAGCATACAGATTTGTCACTTGGAAGTGTTCATTAAAAATCCTCGATTAAATAAAGTAGGATAATTTAACAAAAATGTGAAAATGTGCAGGTTACGTCATAAACGCACAGGAACCTAAGTGAATTATTGACGGAAATTATACACTCGATCAAAATTGCTCAAGCCGAAAAAAAAACAAATGACGTCGTTGTAGAGAATCTTTTTATTTTATCTTTTAATTCTTAGCATCAGGATAGCCGACAACGTCCTTATGTATGTTTTTGAGTAAATTGAAATTGATTGAGCAAGTGTGGATTTGGTGCAAATAGGTAAAAAAAATTTAAAGCCGTTTATGAGAATGCAGGGAATAATGTACAAGTTTACTGATCTCATTAATGTTCGGTAAATTGCATAAATTACAAAACCCAATATTTTGCCTAATCAGGTAACAAGTTTATGCAAGGCAAACTGTTGAAATCAAGAAAATTTAAAAGATTTACCAAAATTTGGCTTAAAACATCTCCATGTTTGAGAAGGAGTGAAAAAGTTAAAGCAGGAAGTTTTATATCAGAGTTTTTTTTATTTCAACACAACCTGTTACATCGATTACTCTGTTTTTATAGACAGCAATATTCTCGGGACTCGGATGCTATAAGCACTTTCTTTTTGCTTTTTGCTTTGTCACATTTCTTCATCGTTATTTTTATTGATGAAGGTAGCTTTTATTTTCTACTATATACATTTTCTTATTGTGTGTTATTATTTTTTACCAAATTAACGATTCTATAAAAAAATACACGCCTTGGAAATGAAATGTTCGCTCCAGGGTTATTTCAAATGTATCATAAATAATATGATGTAAATTTTTGATTAAAAAAAAGACATGACCTGCTGAGCTTCCTGCGCCGGTTTCTCTCAGATCTGAGGGAGTAACTTTAGTGAATCGGTGATAAAGTTATTGCCGTTCAAAAAATGAAGCTTGTAATTTCTTATTTTGAATAAGAATTTATGTAACATTCAAATACTAAACAAATATCTTTTTAAACTCGACTAAAAGATTTATATCTCTCATTTCATGTTTTTGTTGGTATTTAGACAATCTGTGTTGTATGAATAGAAAAATACATTTTTTTATTCATATAACACACTTTATTTTATTTATTGAGTGTTGAGTTGCGAAACTCAATTCCTCACCGTGTTTTGTGATATAAAAATAAGGAACCTAGTGTAACAACTGTCCGTTCCCATTAGGACACTTCCGTGCCACATTTTCCACTGAATTGAGGTATTGCGTGAGAGATGAACTCTACATTGCGTTTTTGTCTTGGTACCAAAGCGATTGAAATAAAAATATTAAATATTTTTTCCCACAGTAGGAATCGAACCCACAACCTATCACGTTTACATTGGTATGTTTGTGCCCCTGCACCACAACCTTGCCTCTACAATATAACCTTTTAAAACGTTTAACAATGTGTGACTACACCCTAATGGAAAAAACCATAAAAGCCGTAACAAAAATATTAAATATTACGTGCCTTATTATTGTGTGTGTCTATGTACTTTACAGCCTTATAAAGAAAGGGATAGTAAGGCAGAGTACAAACGGTTTTCAAATTTTTGATTTTTTGAATGTTTATTTTCTTTTTTTAAATTCCATCACTTTAATTGAAATAAACGGAACCCTTTAGGTGTAACTTTCAGACTATTTATCTTGAGATTTCGTAGAGGTGTTGAGCTGAAGTTAATGTTAAATATTTAGGTCAACGGTCCCTAAAGCACAGAAAAAATCAAGCTTCTAAATTAACGCAATTTACAAATCTACAAATTTTGCCGCAAAAACTATGCACAAATACAAGCATTTGTACATAGTTTTTGCTGCATTTTGTACTGTACTGTACTGTAAGTTTAGCTTGTAGATGAATCTATATGGTAGTTCCCTTGAAGAGACGATTAGTCTACCCGTGACCACGGACTACTGTAAAGTGTTCGAAACGTCGGGTTTCCAGAAATGTTTAAAAGTCAATATACGCGATTAATCCGTTTAAAAGTGTTTCATTTAAAATGTGTAACAATCGCGAAAATCAAAAATACTATTAAAATAAAGAGAATTGAGTAACGCGATATTTGTGGGTTTATTTTCACTGAGGGAAGAAATATTGAACTTAATTTTTATTCACCTTCCCAAAGACAAAAAGAGAGATGTTGAGTTACATTACTCAACGTATATAGTTATATCTTAGTTAACAATTCACTGGCTTGTTGATATACAAACTAGTTCATTAATTTACCAATACATATTTAATAGTAACTAATGGCACTTAACGATAGTGCATTTCCGATCTATATTTACGTCCAACGGTATATAACTAAACTTACATGATTCACTTATAAAATATTCTATTAACAAAACCATTAATAATAATAATTACTATTTTTTGTATAAACAAATATGTATATAACATTTCATTTATTACAAATGTGAACAATAAAACTTTATAAATCTGAGGTGTTTGTGGTGCAACAGCAATTGATTGTAAACTCTACGTCCTAAACTCTACGGTCACGGGTTCGATTTCTAATCAGGCCATTGGCGAAACAAAATCGTAGTCAAATGCCATTCAACTTGTAATGCCTCGAAGTTTAGGTAACGTGGCAGTGTTGCCAACCGTTTGATAAATACCGTATTTTTATGATTTTTTCCTCTTCGGTACGATCGCGTATTCAAAGCAAGAACATGTTTCCGGAAGTGATGACACGACATGAATACCGAAACTTTATGAGTTAAGTGGGGATGAACATTGGACATTTTTACAAATTTCAAAGTGTTTATCATTTAGGAAAAAAATACATTTAGATGATCTACTTCCTTGTCATTTTGTTTCACTCTTTAAGGGAAGATATCCAAATACAAATAGAACAATCAAGCTGACGTAGCGCAATCATGTTTAACACCCCGATTGAATGTCAAACCAAGGCGACATGCCAGCTCCTACTTGCATGCAGGCTGAATAATCTCTATAAAGAGACTTCACAGCAAAGTTTCGCTTACATTATACAGGGGCAGTATCTTTCATAATCTCTTTTTTATAACTCTGCTAAACGCCTTTTCTATGTTCACAAAAGCACAGAAATCTTTTTGGTTTACGGCCACAGAAACCAGAACAGATCCAAGAAGCGTGGCTCACTATATTTGACCATGTCGGCAGTAACTTTAAAAAATTTAACTAAACTTAAAATTTAACTATAGTTAAATTCATATGTACATAAAACAATAGAGGTCATCATGGCGCAGAGTGAACTGTAATCAGGGCGGTTGTGGTTTCCATACTCAATCGGGGGAAATAAGTAGGTATTATTATTTTCTCGTTCTGGCAAGGATAGCAACTTGTTTCGAGATGATTTCAAGAATATTTTATTCAAAATTCTTATTAAATTAAATACCTAAAGAATTAAAACCACATTACTCTTAAAATGAAATTCTTAACATCATCTTGTTGCTTTTCAAAGTATTGAAAATTGCAATTATTTCTTTTTAATGTTTAACTTTTAAGCAGTATAAAGAAATTCTACATAAATCTGCTTTTAAATATATTTTATTTAGGATTTGTGTGAATTTATAAACAGCTTGTTGTTCTAATGAAATCCACAAACGCTGAAATGAAAGACGTTTAAAATATTAAGTTAGTTTTTTGATTGAACACCTAATATAATCTATATAAATATAGTAACTATTAACTTAAATAAAAAAAATGGAAGAGTCGAATCCGCCACATAAACAATTTGTAGAAGCGCGGGTTCGAGTTCCGATACGTTAAAAAAATATCCTTTTTTTTCAACATTGCCTTACTTATAATCAACAGAACCAAAAATAATACTCTATTCATACATTTTGTAGTATGTTCTGTTTTTAGCTTAACACGGTATTTTGCACATAGCAGAGGGAACCTGGGAACCTAGTGGTAAGACGTTCTGTTCTCATTACGATACTTCCTTTTCGAATTCTGGAGGCATTACGTGTTGAGAACATGCTTTATCTAGTTACCAAAAAGATACACAGATGATGAATAGATAATGATGACAATAGAGAGACAGATGCTAAATATTAAACATTTTCTCAGGTATGGATCGAAACCACAACGCACGCTGGTACTCCTGAGCCATGACAAGTTCCATATTTTACTCTATGATGACATTAGCTAAATTGTCCTTTATACATATAAAAATAATATTTACATATATGCCCACTGCGCAAAATTCGTCTTAGCTAAAGAAATGTGTGGTTAATCTAAAGCCAGCATTCGAATGATATTTTGCCTTGACTGAGCTTGCCTTGCTTCTCCAAGTATACTATAATTGACGGCCTTTCCGACCACGTTGGTCGGAATGCCTGGGTTATGTGAATGAGTTGACTTGTAAAAGATATTTCTATATCTTTAAGACATTTCTATATCTCAAAAGTAAAAAGAAAATCATTATAAGATGAAGAGGTCGCGCATTACGACATACAATTGTATAATTTGGAATATCTAGAAATAAAAGTTTGCTGTACAAATACAGGAAATAAATAAATAAATAATTGAGAATATATAATTAAGAATTCTTCGTGCTTCGTTCAAATTTTTATATGTTTTCATAAATAGCATTATGTCTTGCCAAAAGATCATTATAGTCTTTGGGTAAATTTGTGAAAATCTCCCTACAGAGATGCTAACAACATAAGTAAGTTGTAACAAGCGTATAAAAATTTCGACGAAGCTTGGTGAAAACGAATGGCTTAGTTAGTCAGAGCGCTTGGACGGTATCCAAGAGGCGCGGGTTCATATCTTGCTTCGTTCAAATTATTATACTTTTTTAAATTTGGTATTTTTCTTTCCTAATTGTGGAATAACACTT
Source organism: Eueides tales michaeli (assembly GCA_018249855.1). Lineage (NCBI taxonomy): Eukaryota > Metazoa > Arthropoda > Insecta > Lepidoptera > Nymphalidae > Eueides > Eueides tales. The sequence continues at coordinate 20,517 of DWMZ01000184.1, forward strand.
TAAAAATAGTAAAAATAAAACTGTTATTCTTGATCTTTCTGTGTTAGTTATTCTAATATTCTTTAAGTATGGAAAGAAAAAGATTAAAATTATACCATAAAATTTCCTTTTTCATATCTGAGCAAAGTTGCATCGTTGCAAAATTTTATTACCGTCGCTATGGGAACACATTGTGCATATTAAATTAAGGGACAAGGTCCCTAAGTATACTTTTGTCAAAAAAAATATTTTATTATAGCACCTATATATAATTTTTGGCCTTCACGGGCACGGCCTTTGCACTTGTACGTTTGCCACTGTAAAGCCGATAGTTGTGGGTGCGATAACCATTTGGAGTAGTGAATAATATTTATATGGGTTTAAAGAACTTTATTTCTCATAAGAATTTAACATTCACTTAAAATGAGACACAATGAACATTTCTATACATTTGCAAGTAAATAGTTTTAACATCTGGGCCGTTGGATATAAAAGGCTTTCTTTATTTACTATAGCGAGGATATTAAATGATTTTTTAGTTTGACTTTAAACATCCCTATACTATCACGTAATTTTATTTCATCAGGTAGTTTGTTGTAAAGCAGTACTCCCTCAAACAATGGTTTTTTTTACCATAATTTATTCTTCCATTATCAATATGAAATTTATATTTATTCCTTAGATTCGAAATATGCGATCTCTTACGAATCATTATCTCTGATTGGATGGAACCTGATTTAATTTGTTTGATTAGAATGCCTTCCTTTCATTATAAAGTTATGTCGTTGGAGTAAAATAGTGATATTTATATAAAGTTTTGATAATCTTATTTTGTATTCTTTGTAAAGTATTTAAATATGAAGTAGTAGCGGATCCCCAAATCTGTATTAGATATTCTAAATGAGATTTTACTTACGAATTATATGAAATGTTTCGGATTCTTGAAATGTTTCGGTGGTACACAAGTGGAGATCTTATTGATTGCTCCCAATATTGATTTCAACTTTGTTCTAATATGGTCAATATGTATCTTGAAAAAAAGTTGATTTATATTTGATTTATTTTCTTCGCTGACTGGTGTTACGTTGAGTACCGTCACTCAATACGCAATTCACTTTCCAATGAATCCTTGAATACTTGATTCATCGGAAAGTGGGAAACTAAAGCGTTTTAACTAGAACTACTATGATGACCTTATGTTCCTCGATTTCCTATGTCTCTCCTACTGCTCCCTGCTACATTGGTATAAAACGGAAAGGAAAAAATATTACCTACATGTATAATTATATCCTTCTTATAATAATAATAATAATATAAGTGTGAACGTTTGTAAGGAAGTATGATTGTTCCAATTTTAAGCCAGAACTACCAAATAGATTTAAATAAAACTTTGCTGTAATATGCATCAGAATAACACCAGAGTTCTATTTCATTTAAATGATTGGTTGAATCAAGGAAATAAAAATACTTCTTTTTTTAAATTTTCTTACTCTTGTAAAGCGTTGAGTTTTGCTAGTCAAAACTCGCAAAGCATAAATTTGGTTAAAAGTGGGGAATAAAAGTATTTTAATGGAAATGGTGTATCGACAGTACATTTCAATTCTTTTTTTTCAAATTTCTGCGCTACTGTACGAAAACTTTTCGCTAATTTGAAGTTTTATTTATATGGTTATTTTAAAACTTAAGGGTATGGCGTAGTTGCGTTTTTCCACTATGAATCTCGTAGGCTTGCAAACCGTGGGCTCAACCGTATGGAAAGAGTTCACAAATTTTATACTTTAGTCACAATGCGTGGCAGTTATACTATTACAAAAAATATTGTATTATAAAAAGGAATAAATAATTAATATTTTTTTAAGTTCAAACCCATTTTAGGAAAACGGCCAAGCTACGTACTAAAGTTAAAGCTAATAATTTTATGGCTGGGCATGTAGACTTGGTCACTTGGCTCTATATATTATCTAATTACTATTTGAGTCTTAGGCTATATGGTCTCGTTTACGCAACATTTTACATGAAAATCGTTTTGTGGGATTCATTTTTGTAGATTGCTAGTAATATTTAAACGAGCATTTTTATAAGTTGCTAGTTTTTTTCCTTAAGGTTAAACCTTTTTACTTAAAGGTTAGACCTTTTTACCTTTATTATCTTTTTGTTAACTGCTTGTAATAAGCGATAGATGATAGCGATAGTTAACTCTTACATGCCAACCAAAAATTGATATAGCGTCTAAGCAAAAATAAAAAAATATAAGATCCAGATCTTTATGAAGCCAGTTAAAATTTGGATAATTAGAAGTAGCATATTAGCAAAACTTGTTCTAATAAACAGATAAAGATAAGGGATTATCTTTAAGAAATATTGAAAAACATTGAACATTGAGTCCATCGTGGTCCAGGACGGTGTCTGATTGTAAGCAAGATTGTTTAATATTCGATTTTCACTCAGGAAAATGTAAACATACAACATTTAATTATTCTCGCTCCGGTAAAGCAAGGCGCAGCGTCGATTTCGCATTTCTTCACAGTTTAGCAGTGTCTCGAAATTTTGACTCTATATTTCAATGTTAATTATAATATATATTTTTTATAATTTTTTATTTTTATGAATGATTGTGAAGTTCACCCATACGAAATTATTGGCGGCCACTAGCCATATAAATGTGATTTCCATACACATTCGTCGTATATTGCATAACCAGCATTAAAAAAACATTGTCCTTTTTCTATATAAAACTGTAACGAGGTCGTAATTACAAGAGTAAATTTAAGAGCTATGATGTCATAATTAAGGTACAGAATGCATATATTTCTAAGAATTTTCACCACATAATGAGAGTATGTATGTTATTTCTTAAACAAATCAGAATTGTGTCATGTTATTTTAATAGTGTTTATTTAAGCTTATATAGTCGATTATTATATTTTTTGATACTTTTAAATTTAATTACAATAACATTTATCTCAGTTCAATCAGGTCAATACAAATAGTGCATATTGGCTTACTGTATTTTAGTAGGCTTACATCCGTACATAAATTAAACTAAGTTAAGTAATCATGGCAAAATATAATATATCCGTACATAGATTTGGTAAGATAAGTAAGGTGAATATCACCGTTCCAGCGGTCACTTGTGAATATTTGCCTTACATTAAGAATGCTTCCGAGGAAACTATCAAAAAAAGTTAAAATGGAAGCATTAGTTAGGCTCATTTTATTTTTCGTCTGTACTTCATTCAAGAACATCTTTTTCTATATGGCGTTAAGGTATTAGGCTGATATTTTTGAATTTTATATTTTGATATGTAAATTAAGAATACGTGAATTAATATATTGTTATAGCTGTATTTATTATGATATTCATCGTAGTTATTAATTATGTTTGAATCGTGCACTACTGAATATAAAAATTACATTTCATTTTATTTATTAGCTAAGAGCTAACTAAAGTGTATAAAATAGTACCACAAATTCGTTTAACTATAAAGCACAGTTTCTTAATATTTGATTGGAAATAATATTAAAAAATATGTTATCCGTTGCAAGACGTTACGGTCTAGCGACCGGGCTCTTAGTCTTAATATGTGTTCTTATTGTGAATGATTGCAACTTTCATTTCCGTGGTTAATTACTAGAACAAACTCCATCGCCTCTAATGCAACCGCTCGCTCTCCTATTTGAATTTCTTGGAGCATTAATTTTATGTACCTACTGAATTAAGGATTTAAATTTAACGCAAACGAAGTACTTTTTTAAATTTAATTTTACCTGTAAAGCAGAGTAGCCAAAGGGAACCTGGGAACCCAGTGTTAAGATATTCTTGTTCTCCAGCACATCGCATTTTACATCGACGTGGCAAAGCGATATATGAATTTTTGCATTTAATACACTGTGAAGATTTAACCCGCATAACATGGACTGAACAAAGAATCAAATGTCACCCTCCATTGTCGGAGTGTAATAATAAACACTCCGTTTTTCGCAATATATCATCATATATACCCCGGCCCGGTCGCGAGACCGTAACGTCTTGCAACGGATAACATATTTTTTAATATTATTTCCAATCAAATATTAAGAAACTGTGCTTTATAGTTAAACGAATTTGTGGTACTATTTTATACACTTTAGTTACCTCTTAACTAATAAATAAAATGAAATGACAGTAATTGAGGGTCCGTGTATCTTAACAATCTGATAAAACTGCTATTGCGTGAAGTTGATATTAATACTCGTATCTTAAATTTACATATCAATACCTTAACGCCATATCGAGAAAGATGTTCTTGAATTAAGTATAGACGAAATGTAAAATAAGCCTAACTAATGCTTCCATTTTATCTTTTTTTTTTGCTAGTTTCCTCAGAAGCATTTTTAATGTAACGCAAATATACACAAGTGACCGCTTGAACGGTGATATTCACCTTACTTATCTTACCAAATCTATGTACGGATATATTATATTTTGCCAGGATTACTTAACTTACCAAATTTATGTACGGATGTAAGCCTACTAAAATACAGTAAGCCAATATGCACTATTTGTATTGACCTGATTGAACTGAGATAAATGTTATTGTAATTAAATTTAAAAGTATCAAAAAATATAATAATCGACTATATAAGCTTAAATAAACACTATTAAAATAACATGACACAATTCTGATTTGTTTAAGAAATAACATACATACTCTCATTATGTGGTGAAAATTCTTAGAAATATATGCATTCTGTACCTTAATTATGACATCATAGCTCTTAAATTTACTCTTGTAATTACGACCTCGTTACAGTTTTACATAGAGAAAGGACAATGTTTTTTGATGCTGGTTATGCAATATACGACGAATGTGTATGGAAATCACATTTATATGGCTAGTGGCCGCCAATAATTTCGTATGGGTGAACTTCACAATCATTCATAAAAATAAAAAAAATAAAAAATATATATTATAATTAACATTGAAATATAGAGTCAAAATTTCGAGACACTGCTGAACTGTGAAGAAATGTGAAACGCTTTGCTTTACCGCTCAATAATTAAATGTTGTATGTTCACATTTCCCTGAGTGAAAATCGAATATAAAACAATCTTGCTTACAATCAGACACCGTCCTACACCACGCTGGACTCAATTTTCAATGTTTTTCAATATTTGTTAAATATCTTCCTTTCCTTATCTTTATCTTTTTATTAGAACAAGTTTTGCTAATATGCTACTTCTAATTATGCAAATTTTAGCTGGCTTCATAAAGATCCGGATCTTATATTTTTTCTTTTTGCTTAGACGCGATATTTTTATTTTTTTGGTTGGCATCTAAGAGTTAACTATCGCTATCATCTATCGCTTATTACAAGCAGCGGTACACGAAATGTGTTTACATTTCAAATAGTAATGTATTTCTTTTGTTTTTTAAAAAATGAGGCTTTCAGGGTGTACTTGGATAGCAAGGGAATAATTATATTTAATTTATTGTTATTTTTATGCTCAAGTGAATGAAATATGACGTTGAGTTACGTCACTTAGCTATGACTCAATAATTTGAAGGAAACTGGGAACGGGGTGTCTTACAGCCACAGTTGGATAAAGGAAACCTAGTGCAGATTCACTTTGTTCTTTTTTATATGAGAAAAAGCATTAAGCTGATTGCATTTTATATTAAGTGACTACTTATACTCATTTTTGGAAATTTAATGTGAACTTTGTCCGCCTATAACTCGATGCAGCTGAGTTATAGGCGCACAAAGTTCACATTAAATTTTCAAAAATATATCTCGATACAACCGTCAATATATTTTTTTTTTTATTTTTTTCCTAAAAGAATCTTTGGGCCTAAGTAACAGACTGCACGAATTGCTCTTTTCTACAAAACAAAGATTGACTTATTACCGGTTGCATTACCTCAATGGGCACTTATACTTATTTTTGGAAATTTAATGTGAACAAAGTTCACATTACAATGGGCAGTAGAATTGAATATTAAATACAGCTTGATACTTTCACGCAATCTTCATTTAAATGTGACAAACAGACAGACAGACAACCTGGTTATATAATAAGGGTTCTATTGAGTATGTTTGTTTCTGTCATTGTAACTTCCAACTAGACCAACTGCTTTTGAATATTTTTTTTCTAGTATTCCCATTCATGATTTAAAAAAATACTAGTTGCTTGTTTACTTTTCAGTTTTTTTATTCATCAATTATTAATGATTTTTGTTTCTTTTTTCAGCTTCACGCTGAAATATATACAAAATACATTTTTAAACAAGACATCCCTTATTTTTCACAACATCAGTAAATATACCATGAAAAGTAACATGTTTCCAACGGCCTTTTTCACCCTTATTATAAGGATATTTGAGATTTGGGTTGTAGTGATTGAGCGACTTTCATAAACATCTGTTGATCAACATCGATTATAATTTATATAAATATTATAAAGCTGAAAAATATGTTTGGTTGAATGCGCTAATCTATGACATTACTGGTAAATTAGTCTCCTGAATTTAGAGACATCTGGGGCTAAAATTATTTATTTTGCCTCACCTTGTATCTCGTATATAGTAGAGTAAACAGAGGGAACTTTGGAACGTAGTAATGACTTATGATATGAAAAAAATATTTTCTTAAGACTCTTTTTTTCAACATTTTATGTATTTTATATATTTTTATACACCTTATCATTTTGTTTATTGTATTTCCCCTCAACGGTAAATATTTTCGTCCGAAAAGAGAATTTGACGATGCGTTTTTACCACGTACCGCTTCAACAAAACGCGGGATCTTTTCAGTCTCATGTCCATTAGACGCGCGTCTAAACGATGTCCTGTTTTTCTGCAATAGGCTCGTAGCCCTAGGTCTTCATTCAACACCCTTTTGACCATTACTTACTTAACCCCATTTGAAGGGCTAACAGTTTCTGCTTGCGTATGGGATTTCTTTGGATTCACGCCTTCACAGCGAGTTCTCATTATACCGCTTGATGGTACGATATTTGAATCATTTGGTTAAATTTAATTTTTTTATTATATCAAAAATCTGAGTTGGCGCGTAACCACATTGACGTAGCGCGATAACCGCGACACGATCTTCTTTAAGCATCCACTCCATATTTAATAATACGCAAAATATGAAAATATACACATTCTTATTTTGGTAAAATATTCTAAATTCAAATTTAAGAAACATTTTTGAGGCCAGCATTCCATAGTTGAAAAGTTTCTATTGTATGACAGAACTTATGACCTGACTAAGTAAATATCGTCCTACTCCATCGAACCCTTCTTACTTTGTCCATTGACAGTAAAATCAGCATTGATTCTCCATTAATCGAATAAAATATCTTAATTTCACCACTTTGCTAATCAAAACATTGCGTCAAATTCAGCCACCAAACACGCTTGAAAATTAAAAAGGGTATATGCTAAATATCCATGTAGTTACCACTAATCCTATTTCAGTAACAATAGAAAAAGACAGTTCAGTGACCTATTTGGAAAATAACTAATTATTTTTACTATTTTTAAAGTGTTATTCTACACTTAGTTATTTCATACTTTTTATACGTTTTTAAATTTAGTATTTTAAATTTAGTAAATAACTAATTAATTGAAAGCAATCGTTGTAGATCACTGGCGGAGGGCTATTATGTACCAAAGGTATTTTCATTTTTCTAATTTCATATAACGTCATAAATACTAGTTTAGGTAGAGAGAAGTCAAGACTGTGGAGGTAAACGTTAATGTGCATTTATGGGGGCCCTTGTAACCGGAAATTTGGTCATAAATCCTAGGCACTGCTCTAAATTCACCTTCTTCTACAATACTGTCGATAATCCTTACACCTATAGAATGTCAAGCTGTCAAGTGTCAAGTTAAGTTGTCCCTACTTACAGCGCTATGTGCGGTGGAGTATAATGAAGAGAATACTCCTTAATAATATTGAGTCGATTTTATTTAACTTTTAAGCTTTATTTGTGATAAAGTAAGCTTTGTCTTTTGAATACAACTATCGATTTGAAAATTTTAAATAAAACAACTTTTTATAGCTAATATTGTATTGTTTTTTTTTAGTTTTAAAACCTTTTAGTCTACATATAATTAAATAATATACAATAGATTCTCAGCTGGAATTAAAAGAATATACATTTTAGTATATGTAATAAAAAAGAATAATTAAAAATTTGTAGCAAAATTTACATTTCATTTATTTTTTAATCAAATGCTACGCAGCAGAATAAAATACAAAAATGTAAAGTATATAAATTTACCGTACAAACATATCCATAACATCTTAGTAACTATAGTGCCATGCTGATATTTGAATCACTTGAATCATTCCGCTTACTTTGATTCACTTTTCTAGAATAGAAATAGAAAAACGATTTCAAGGAAATGTTATCGTTGTACTTTAAAATTATAAGATGAAATGTTTTATAACTTTTACTTAACTGGTAGTGTATTATACTCTGTGAATACCAGTTAAAATGTAAATTTCCTTTCTTAATATAAATAGATACAATTATTATGTATATTTCAATGTTATTTTTGCAGTTTCAAGTAGCAGAATGCGGTTTTTAGTAGATATTTGTAGTATTGAATGATGTTTTTGTAATCTATTTGAGTAACTGGCTGTTCCTTGGGTTCATTCAATGAAGAAGATAGGTGTATGTGTATAGTTCACGTATACAGAAGTAGTTATAATTTATATAACGAATAATTAAAGTAATACCTATTTGTTTCATATTTGCAACAAAATATTTTTTTCTTAATATGGTAAGTAAAGGGACAGATAGCTGCCCACTGCTCCTTGACAAGACAAGCTAAAGGTGCGATGCCGGCTTTTAAGTAATTACCTGGAATGACTGGCACAGGTAGACCATTCCATAGATACGAGTATATGGCACGTGGAAGAAAGTTCCTTGGAAAACTGCACAAAGATAGGGTTCCACGTATCTAGAATAAAATCTGAACTTGTGACCTGTTGTGCAGTTAGATAATTCGACGGCAGAAAAAGAAGATAGTTTAAAAATATTCAAATTACGTTATATTAAATATAACCCACCAATGTAAATATCACTTAAACAAAAACCTTATCGATTATTTGTTTCATGGAGTATTGTATTTAACAAGTCAAGCCCTTTACACATAAAAGTCTAGTGAATATATATATATATATATATATATATATATATATATATATATATATATATATATATATATATATATATATATATATATATATATATATATATATATATATATATAGCAGGGTACTATTATATTCCGTAGAGGGCTATCGTAGCACAGGGGCATGAGTGTATGTCTGTTAACGCAACAGGTTGTGGATTCGACACCTACTCGAGAAAGAGAAATATTTAATATTTTCATTTCTTTGCACTGGTTACAATGCAAAATAAGGCGTTGAGTTCCGTTACTCAACAAATTACAAAGAAAATTTAGAACAGAATTTAAAATATTTTATTAATACATATACAGGAATCTTCTAAACATAATTGGACTGAATCTGGATAAACAGATTACGGCTGATTACAAAGTCCTTCACCTAACGTGATTTAACTTTAAGATTTCAAATACTCGTTATACACATATAAAGGCTTAGGGATGGTAAATTTGATGATGAGTTTCCTAATTGGTAATCTTCATCTTATGAGGGTACTTGAGTTTTCTATCTTATATAAGTATTGAATAAAAAATCATTTAAACCATTAAAATTAATATTTGTATTCTCTTCTTTATAAGTATACGACTTAACTGATCATCTTCCAAAATTGGACTTCGAGACTGTAGTTCTGAGATTAACAACATCAAACGAACTTTCCTGCTTTACATACACATTTGTATACACCAACTTGTACGCTGACTCAACCCAAAAGTTTTTTTACAAAGGAAAGTATACTTAATAAACATGATAATAACTATATTAAAGTTAAGAACTAAGTTCGTATTATATCAATACTTCAACTATCTACGAGGGAATCCTCTTAAAGTTTCGATGACAGTGATTTTATCTTCACGCGTTGTTCATTATGTGATGAAAGTGTACTTCATGAAATTTTGCAAGCTCTATTAGACTTCATTCAATTGGGCTAAAAATTAGATTTCGATTTCAGTTTCAGTAACCAAAAATTTGCATAAAATCAATATTGTGATTAATTCAGATGGTGTATTATAATAGTACTACTAGACTTTTATGTGTTAAATAAAAAAAGAATCGATAAGGTTTATGTTTTAGTGATATATATATATATATATA
>DWMZ01000185.1:0-30767 GCA_018249855.1 Eueides tales michaeli
ATATATATATATATATATATATATATATATATAAATATATATATATATATATATATATATATATATATATATATATATATATATATATATATATATATATATATATATATATATATATATATATATAGCAAACTTACAGTCAAAAATAAAACATAGGTATAGGTGCAGATAATTTATGATACGCATGTTTTAATAGCAATATGTATTGGCGCTACGCTTTCACTATTCCGTGTTGCCTGCCATATAAATAGATTAGTTGCATAGATATTCGTACGTCATTCGATTATTCGTAATTGCGTTTGACAATGTAGCGATGAGTTATTGCATATAAAATGAACAAATTCGGCGGAAAAACGGAGTGTCTTAACACTACGTTCTCAAGTTCTATCTAAGCTAAAAAAAATACCAATATATTTTTTACTTTCACGCTGTATGCTGCCTGTCTGCCAAGTTAAGCATATGGAACTTGGGAACCTTGCAATTAAAATTAAAACTTGGGCCCCTAGTGACTTATAACCTAGACACTCTGGTTTATCGCATTCTACCGATTTGGGGCATTGTGTGGTGAGTGGCTAGTCAACGCCGTGCTTTTCTTCGCTACCGCTTGGAGCAAAGAAATGAAAATATTAAGTATTTCATTTTCTCAAGTGTGAATCTAACTTACAACCTATCGTGTTTACAATCGAAAACTTATATCCTTACATATGCCACGAAAGGCCACGAAACAATAAATATTAATTTAATATTGTATAATACACGTTGAATACACAATATTATTTGTAATAATTATGATGAAACATCCTTCCTTATTCTATCAACAAATACTATATATAAATAGTCAAAATTACACAGGCCAGCTGTGGCGTAGTAGCATATGCATGTGGTTGTAAACGCGGCAAGTTGTGGGTTCGTTCGATCTCCACTTAAGGAAATAATATATTTAATATTCTTAGAAAAATAATGCTTTCATTTCTTCGTTCTGGTAACAAGGCATACGTGGCGTTGAGTTCCGCCACTCAACATTCAATAACTCAAATTCGGCGGAAAGTGGAGACGGAAATGGAGTGTCTTAACACTAGGTTCTCAAGTTCCCTCTGAAAATTTTCTTTAAAATCATGTCACGTACATATTACGTAAGAAATATGACATTTTCTATACAGCAATTTGTGCATTTCATTTTACCCACCTGTTGTACATGTAAAGAGCTATCCTTCGCATAAATAAATATTGAAAAACATTGGTGAAGCAACAGTGTGCTCCATTAATAAATTTTGACAAATAAAAAAACATAGACAAAGAAAATCTAGAGCTACCATTAAACAAAGGCGCATAAGAATAACTTGTTTTTTTGTCACTATATAGAGGCATTGATAGGTTATATGAATTTTGCGCTTTCTTGGTATATGGCATATAAGGCACGATTTTTATTCTATGATTCCGTTCTCCGCTTTCCGTTCTTGTAGGATAATTTGAAAATTAAGTGTATCCAATATGAATTAGTGTATTAAAATTTAAGAACAAACACATAAAAATCTTTAAATTTTTCGAAAAAAAAACTTATTAATTACGTAAACCACTTAACTTCATTTATATATAAAAGTTCTCATACTTAAAGATTACAAATAAGCTAATAGCTATAGGGTTCATTGAATTCCAACTATGAAAAGGCCGTGGAATCATTCCATTAGTGAAATTAGCGATCCTAAGATTGAATTAGCAAAATACCTTTTGATACTTGGAAATTTCATTTTAGGCACTTTACAACAGCATTGAGGTGAATGAATTTTAATAAATGTGAAAATCAACAAGTATCTATTGTTATAAGTCTCTATTATAATTATTTTGAAATGAGAAAAAATTATAGAAGCGAAAATAATAGAAATGCTTTGATGGAAAAATGTAATGATGTATTATAGAATAGAATAGAATAGAATAAAGGTGGCTTATATTATTATTTATGTCATAGTGTACAATTGTGATATTAAAAAGTAATGCATGCAATTCAAAGTATATACCTTATAAAACATGAAAAATAGTATATATATTTTTATACGCTGTACTTAGAAAGTCATTAATAAACGATATAACAGTTCAGAGAGATACAAAGTTATTTACAGATCTATATTTCATATTACAATATATCAGGCCTGCCGTGGCACAAGGGCTCACAGCTTGAGCTCCTACTACACTGACAACAGGCCTAATTATTTCATAATTTCATTTCGTCGCCCTGGTAAAATGGCAATAACACGCAATGCCTACAATTCAGCGAAAAGTTGGAAACACAACGTAGTGTTTTAGCGTGGCGTTGAGTTCCGCCACTCAGCACGCAATGCCTCAAATTCGGCGAAAAGTGGGGAACGGAAGTAGAACGGAGTGTCTTAACACTAGGTACTCAAGTTACCTCTGCCTACCCCGTCATGTAGAGGATACAGTATTAAGCTGAAAAAGAAAAACTACTTTATTTCATCTTTCCAATTCACTCTATAATATACGAGTAGGCATAACTATAACATTTATTATAGGTACAACCATTATATGTATTTCAAGGTCTCAAAACACAAGATTTAATCTAGACTAAAAGTCCTCGTCCTCGACTAAATCTTAGACCTGAGACCTTGTTTTCATTATTGAGTTGGAAGTAGACTTCAAGGAAATAATATTAACATAAATACATAATAACCGAACACACTGATATTGCTGAAAATAGTTAGTTATATAAAAGAATTATTTTGTATCAGTTACGTAAGATAATTCGAGACCTTTACGGTACAGGGCGGTTGTGTTGTATAAATTTTCATTTCCTAACTCTAAGAAAGCAATACTATATTAATACTAGATTTAAAACTTTCGCCGTGTGATTCGGGCTGGTACTGATGGTGTCGTAAGAGGCGACTAAATTACGAGTGGGAGAGTTACGTTGTCAGCAATGGCAACACGCATGGGCAGACTCGACCGGATTGTTACCACCCCCGGCATTTAAAACCGGCGTTAAGTAGTGACCTTGGTCTCTGCGTTTCGCATTGGGTAAAGCCGGGCTCCGGTGCCCATCCACCTTACAGACCGGCAGCGCTGCTGTAGCTCCTCTGGTGTTACACGAGGCCGTGGGCGGCGGTGATCACTTACCATCAGGTGACCCGTACGCTCGTTTGCCGTGTCTTTTCCATAAAAAAAACAATAACACTTTAAAAATAGTAAACTATATTAAGCCGAAAGTTAGCAGCAACCTATGTAAAGTTCGAAAAACCGGAAACTGTATTGCTAGTTGATATATAATTAGCATCTGGATTGCAAGAAAATTGTTGTACATAATGAGATTTTAGGAAAAATATGGCCAACCTAGGATGGATATTTGGCGTAACCTAACGCCGTTGTTTGTCCACATCGAGGAATGGAATTAATTTAAATACACACTATGTTACTTTGTAACTGCGCATTAGTTTAATTTCATACGTAATACAGAAATAGTAAGCCTTTGCCGTATGCATTTAGGTCAAACATGTAGTAGATGCAAAATTTAAAAAGGCACAAAACCAAAACTTTTGTTTCCAAATGGGCGTTGTATGTTATTAAAGAGGCAGTTATTCTATTTTTGGATAGAACAATAGGGATATGACCTTTCATAAAATCGTTTGCTGCGGTATATTCAACGTATAAGTATGTAATATATTTATTATAAATATATTTGGCAAGGGGTCAAGCGTGAAGCTGTAAGCGCAACAGGTCATGGGTTCGATTCCCAGTCGAGGAAACGAAATATTTATTATTACAATTTCCTCGCTCTTGTATCGAGGCAACACTTTCGACCGAAAGTAGGGTCTCTCTACCTACCTCGCTAAAAAAACTCGTACCATTATTTTATATATTGAGACTGCAAATATATATATATATATATATATATATATATATATATATATATATATATATATATATATATATATTTTAGTGCCGTTCCGCCACGCAACACGTGTTTTCGACAAAATAAGTCAGAAAGTAAGAAATAGTGGACCTTAACACTAGATTTATTAATTTTTTTAAAGATATTTTCATAAATAATTACACTATATTTATATAAGTAATGTACTTACCAATTTATTAAATTTTAAATTTAATAAAATTAAATTTTAGTTCACAAATGTATTTTTCATATGTAATATTTCTTTCTAATTATGATTAAATCTATTATGTAATATAACTTTTTTTTCTAAAAAAAAAATTATGAACGGAATAACACTAAATATATAACAGTTTATCAATAGAAAACATAAATTATCATAAGCCTTAAAAGGGGCCATTAAAAGTGGGTAAAATATTTTTTAAAACTGTATGTAAATAAATGAGTAAAAACACAGAAGGCAAGTACAATGTACATACTAAGTTCATAAGCCAGTCGAGGATTACAAACATTCATGTACGAAATTTGAAGCTCGTTTGCGGTCACTTTTCACCATTATCGAGGTTACGCATCGTTGAACGGATATAACAGAGAAAATTCTGTAGCTTTTTGTCTGATTGAAATAATTTATGTTTTAAGTAGATTCACTTATATGTATTGTAATAGATATAATAAAACATAAAATGTTAATGTGGAAATGATTAGGTTAAAAAGAATTACAAAAAAGTAAACAATACAGAATTTGATCCATAAAAGAAAACATGGGTAAATCCTCATATTCCGAGGCCTGTCGTGGCGCAGCGGCACAAGCTTGTGACTGTAACCTATAGATTCGGGGTTCGATCCCCCGTCGAGGAAATAAAATATTTAATATTTTCAATTTAAATATTTAATGTTTCATTTCTTCGCTCTGGTAATAAGGTAAAGCGCGGCGTTGAATTCCGGCACTCAACACGCAATGCCTAAAATTCGGCGGAAAGTGGGCAGAAGCAGAAGTGGAACGGAGTGTCTTAACACTAGGTTCCCGGGTTTCCTCTGCCTACCCTGCCTCGTGTGAGATACAGCTTGAAGCTAAAAAAAAACTCTCTAAACTACTTACAAAAAAAAAGATAAATCTATATAGCTTCACGCTTTATCGAGCACACAGGTAGGCTAGGCAGAGGCGACTTGATAACCTGGTGTTAAAACTCTCCGTTCTGTTCCCCACTTTCTGCCGAATTTGAGGGTTGCATCTAGGCAAAGCGCGGCGTTGAGTTTCGCCACTCAATGGCGAAACTCAACGCCGCACTTTGCCTACAGCGAAGGAAATGACTATATTAAGTATCTCATGTCATGAAATTGGGATTAAAACCGTGATCTTTCGCATTTAAAGTCAGACGCTTGTACCTACTCCTGAGCCACGACAGGCAAATAAGAAAAAGTAAAGGTCAAACATATACGTGACATGGTTCAATAAAAAGCTCCTTAGAAATTCCACAAGTATCAACATCCTGCACTCGAATACTACTCGAGGAAGTTGAAAAGTGGAGAGGCTGCTTAGTATTGCGTCACATCCGTTTTAATGTGCCCATATATTTTCTGTTTACTAGTTCCCTTGAGAAGCAATAGAAAAAATCTGCAATGATTCACTATACTTGTAACTTTTTGTATGTAAAAAATAACATTGAAATATATAGCGACCTATACACTGCTTCGCCCGCTTGAACTTATAAAAAATATACATATAATCTTAACATTAATTGTATGTGATATTCTTGTGTATAAGTTTTTGTAAAGTATAATTTAAAACTGTTCCATAGATTTTTCGGGAAAGTGGAACAAACAAATTATATAATTAAGATATAATATAAGTCAGATTGGAAACGAATTATATCATTTACTTTCATTACAAAGGAAAAACGAATACTAAATTAATAACTTGTTCATATTCTACTAATGTTAAATATTATACCTATTGGTAGTTATTCTAGCTATTGGAGGCCTGTCGTGGCACAGCGGCACAAGCGTGTGACTGTAACCGACAGGTTATGGGTTCGATCCCCACTCGAGAAAATGAAATATTTAATATTTTCAACTTAAATATTTTATGTTTTTTATTTCTTCGCTCTGGTAACAAGGCAAAAAGCGGCGTTCAGTTCCGCCACTCAACAAAGGAAAGTGGGAAACTAAAGTGAAGCGGAGTGTCGTAGCACTAGGTTCCCAAGTCTGCCCTGCCATGTGCGGAATACATCGTAAAGCTGAGTAGTTCTTCATTCACAATAAGACACTCCTTTCCGTTCCCCACTTTTTTGTTCCAATAAAATTATCACTTTTAAGATCTCTACAATAAAAAGTAACATTTGAGCTAAATAAATAACAAAATTGTAGTATTTTTGTCAACCTTCATATTATAAATTGGCGTAACTATTTATTAACTGATTTAAATATAACAAACATTAAATGTTAAGCGGAGGTTGGTTAACATAATATTGAAAACTGCATATTAAATCTGGTTAGCCAATTATGTCATTTGTTCGTACATTGTACCAACTCACTGACAAACATACAGAACTTTTGAAAATCACTATATTGGGCCATATCACATAAAGGCCCTATAAGATAATTTTTAATATATCTTCCATGTGCAGACATTGATGAGTTACAGATTTTTTTTATAAATATATAGATTTTATTTGAAAATATTTCCTTTCTTCTAGTAGGGATCGAACTCACAACCTGCCGACCCTGCGCCACGACTGGCCTCTTACAAACGTGTTCACATATATAAAGAAACAATGATTAAATGATTCAATTGATCATTATAAAAGAACAAGGCACTATGACACATACTCATACATTTTGATGAATTTAAAACTCTTTGAGCATTTCTTAGTATATATTTCTTAATGCGAATTCCTTTTATAATACTTTGAGACACACACACATAATATTACACGAATCGGATTTTGCTTGCTTTAATTGACGACCTTGTTTTCACGAAATTCGTACATAAAAATTATTTAAAATAATTAAATCGATAACACTTTGTACAAAGAAAGTTTAATATAAAAAAGGCAACAGTTCGAAGAATTTCTATCGTCATCTTTTCTCGACTTACTCACTACTAATTAAATTCAGTATGGGAGCAATGTTAAATTTAATTACAACAAAGTAATACTGACAGTATCTTATTCAAGGCGTTTATTTTTAATTTTTCCAACCTAAAATCGGTTTCTGGGTTCGATCGATCTGGGTTGGATCGAGTCGAGGAAATGAAATGTTTAATAATTTCAATTTTAATTATTTAATATTTCATTTTCTTCGCTCTGGTAATAAGGCAAAGCGCGGTGTTGAGTTCCACCACTCCACACGCAATGCCTGATAAATTCGGCGGAAAATGGATAACGGAAGTGGAACGAAGTGTTTTAACACTAGGTTCCCGGGTTCCCTCTGTCTGTCTGGCCTTGTGTGAGCTACAGAGTGAAGCTAAAAAAATAATAAACAAAAAAAAAGAAAAGAAAAAAAGAGAAATCGTCAACTTAGCACAATGTTCCCAAATTACAATTAAGTGCACCTTTCAAAATAGCGATAAAAGGTTATAGAGGTAATATTTTCTTTTTTAACGTTCGTTTTATATTATTACTAGAGTGAGGAAAATAAAATATGGTATATATAATTGCCTCAAGCGGGAAACGAACTCCCAACGCCATTGCACAACTGGCACCACGACGGTCTAAACGAGAAAAGGAATACCTATAATATGAATTTCTATCACAAGGCATTACAATTTCGAACATTCGTGCGCATCCCAGTGGTAATCAGCTGTCGCTCTTGCCAAGTTTTCTATTACAGAAATTTGTTTACTGAACGTGAATTCAATACTTGATTGCTTTGTTAAAAGTTCATTTACTTTCAAAGAATAAGGAATAACTTGATATATATAAAGAAAATTAATGAACTATTGAATATTGAAATAGTATTTACATTCAAAACAATAGCTTATATGTATGGAGGTATCACATCACAATGATGTCCTATACCATTAATATTTAATCTGTTTGACTTTTACTACGAAATCATAGCATATATTTCACTGAAAACGCGACAGTTACGGGTTCGACTCCTAAATAGGGGAGCCATATTCATTTCCTCGCACTGTAAGAACACAAAAATTGGTGTAGGTACTCGCCACTCAACATTTTCAAAGGTCCTTTCAACAGTGACAGAATGGAGTGTCTTGACACTAGATTCTCTTTGATTAGTTACAATGGCAATGAGGGGTATATCGTAACGCTATATAAATTATTGTCGAGAAAAATTATTTGATAAAAAAAAGTCAAGAAAAATGCTCTAGAACAATGATTTTAATCAACATATGGACTAATACAATAACTCTCTCTATATTAGAATGAACGAGGTCAACAAGCTTATATTTGGAGGAGCAGAAATAGGTTTTGCATCGATTGGTCTGTTAGCCTGGATTCGGACTTGATGATGTTATAACGATCATGTGCAATGTAACTAAGAATTACAATTTCAATAAAATATTTGTGATTGAATTATAATGGATAAATATTTATGTATAAATAAGAGCGGAGTTCCGCTACTCAACACGCAATAAATGACTGAAATGCACGAATCAATGCAAAATGAGTGACTAAACACTAAATATCGATTACTTTAATGATATGTAGGTGATACATTGTGGCGCAGGGGCACAAGCTGTAAATACGGAAAATGGGGAAGTGTTTTAACAATAGGTTCCCAAGTTCCCTCTGCCTACCCTATCATGCGCGAGGTACAGTGTAGAGTTAAAAATAAAACTAAAAAGATCTCATTTTTTTTCTGCAAATTATTTTGTAGACCCATCGTATATATTCTGGAAAAAAAATCAATAGCCATTTGACGATAGCCAGATATGGAACAAACGAGTACGAAATCTAAGTGTTACATCTCCTAGATACTATGTGTATCAAAACCTACGCTCCGGCAAATACCTTTTACGTTCATTATCATTGATTTGGTCGAGGCTAACCATGGTCAGGGCGCAAGAGTGTAGCTGTATAAGCGACAGGTGGTAGATTCGATTCCCAATCGAAGAAATAACAGATATAATTTGTCAATTTTTCTCGCTAGGATAAAGAAGCAAAGTGACGCATTTGGTTTCGACCCTCGATGCCCCCAGAATTCGTCGGAAAGTGGGAAACGGAAGTGTCTTAATAGGAACGGAGTGTCTTAACACTAGGTTCCAAGCCTGCCCTGCCTCTATATACGGTGTGAAGCTTAAAAGAGAAGAAACGGGAAAAATGTGTATACTGCGAGCTAGATCGTAATAGAATGATAGTATTTATATTAAACTATTATTAAAAGTTCCCAAGTCTGCCCTGCCATGTACGGAATACATTGTAAAGCTGAGTGAGTAGTTCTTCATTCACAATAAGACACTGCTTTCCGTTCTCCACTTTTTTGTTCCAATAAAATTATCACTTTTTAGATCTCTACATTAAAAAGTATCATTTTAGCTAAATAAATAACAAAATTGTAGTATTTTGTACGTTCATTATCATTGATTTGGTCGAGGCTAACCATGGTCGGGGCACAAGAGTGCAGCTGTATAAGCGACAGGTTGTGGGTTCGATTCCCAATTGAAGTAAAAAAAGGTTTAATAAGATAATTTTCCTCGATCTATTAACGAAGCAAAGAGACACGTTGAGTTCTGCCACTGACACGCAATGCTTCCAGAATTAGGCGGAAAGTGGGAAGCGTCTTAATATTAGGTTCCCAGACTAGCTGTGATATACAGTGAAGAGATGAATGGTTAGATTAAGTAAACAGTGTCAAAACGCTCCGTTATCCACTTTCCGCTTAATTTTCGAAACATTGCGTACTAAATGGTGGAACTCAACCCCGCGATTTTTCTTTTACCAGAGCGAGGAAATGAGGTCTGTCGTGGCGCAGCGACCAGCGTGTGACTGTATCCGACAGGTTGTAGGTTCGATCCCCAGTCGAGGAAATGAAATATTTAATATTTTCAATTTAAATATTTAATGTTTCATTTGTTCGCTCTGGTAATAAGATAAAGCGCGGCGTTGAGTTCCGCCAGTCAACACACAATGTCTGAAACTCGGCGGAAAGTGGGGAACGGAAGTGGAACGGAGTGTTTTAACAATAGGTTCCCGGGTTCCCTCTGCCTACCCTGCCATGTGCGGAATACAGCATGAAGCTGAGTAGAGGAAATGAAAATTATCGCGTTCACAATGAGTTAACAATATTGAAAAGAAAATTATACCTTTATTAATTACGTCGGCAGTAGCTTTCAACGAGGGTAACTCTATAAGTTGCGTGACGGGCAATAGTATTAAGTGTCGCGTTTACAAGGTCATATCATAAAACGCAACTAGGTATATATAACCAAAAAATAACTACATATATTTAAGAGAGTACGCCTGTAGCTAGTTAACTTTAATATTTTGTTGTAAAAGTTAACGCAATTATTCATATTATATAACTATATCATAATAAAAAGTAATGAACTTGAGTGTCCTAACTTCATTACTTTATATTATGATACCTACCTATCCTACATATAATAAAAAAAAGTCTTTTCAAACGTATTGAGACACAAGCGTGCAATTGTAACTGTAGCAGGTTGTCAATTCGCTTCCCACTCGAGGAAATTGAAATATTTATCATTAATTGACATTATTACATAATTGAAATATTTATTATTTTCGCTCTGGTAATGAAGAAAAGCACGACATCGACATCCGCTACTTAGCACGCAATGCCTCAAATGCGGCGGCGGCGGAAAATGGGGAACAGAATTGAGTGGAGAATTCTAACATTAGGTGAGTCCTAAGTTTCCTGTATTTACTCTGCCATATAAAAAAATAAAAATAACTATTACACCATAAACTTACTATTAATAATAATTTAATACATTTACCAAAAAAATCATATCGCGATAAAAAAAGCTTCACCGCCAAAGGTCACCAGAATACAAAACGTTTCATTCGACACTCCTAAGGTCATTGACCTGACCTAGGTCGTCCGTGTTGACATATCTACAGCATATAGGTACCTAGTAAATACTTAACTGCGGTAAAATGTTGAAGAACGGAAGCGTTTTAGAAGACAAAAATCGTATGTTTTAAAGAGATTAACTATTTTACGCGTTGTGCTAATTTTTATTAACTCGATATAATTTTATATGGTAAGATTAAAATACAAATTAAAATATAATATTAAAAAATATTTACTTTACACTTCTAATCAACAGTAATTTGAATTATATAGTAATATAAATAACAATAGTAAATTTATTTTCAAAAATTAAGTTATTAATATGAAAACGTTTAAAACATAATATTTTGACGATAAAAAATTACGTCGGTAATAACTGCATTAGTAATAAACTTTGTCACATTTATTAACATCACCCACGCGTCGTTTCATACAGATAAATGTAACATCATATAACATATATCTAGTAAAAGACTATATTGAGGTCTGTCGTGAGGGGCAGAAGCGATCGATCCATACTCTACGGAATGAAGTATTTAATTTTTTCGCTCTGGTAACAAAGTAAAGTGCGGCGTTGAGTTCCGCCATTTAACACGCAATACCCCGAATTCGGCGGAAAGTAGGGAACGAAACGGAATGGAGTGTCTTAACACTAGGTTTCTGAGTGCTCTCTATCTACCCTGCCATGCAAAATTTAGTGTTACGCTGAAAAAAATAACTATAAAACACAATTACAAGAAATAAATTGGAGACCTGTGTAATATCAAAAATAAATAAAATAATCATTAAAAAGTGAATAATTAAGGTATGTAGTGGCGCAGCGGCACAAGCGTGTGACTGTAAGCGACAGGTTGTGGGTTCGATCCCCACTCGAGGAAATGAAATATTTAATATTATCAATTTAAATACTTAATGTTTCATTTCTTCGTTCTGGTAATAAGGCAAAAAGTGCGTGCATTGAGTTCCGCCATTCAACACGCAATGCCTTAAAAATTCGGCGGAAAGTGGGAAATGTAAAGTGGAACGGAGTGTCTTAACACTATGTTTCCATGTTCTCTCTGCCTACCCTGCCTTGTGCGGGATACAGCGTGAAGCTATATATGTGTAAAAAGTGAAAAAAAAAAATCTAAATTAAAAATAAAAAAAAAACCTTGTACGTAACTTTAATTTTTGTTAATGAAAAAGTCTGTAAAAAGTCATCCATGACTTATACTAAAATACTTAAACAATACTGAATGTTCAATTGTTACCAGTTTTCGTAGTTATAGAACTTTGGGTAAACCGTTCTGGAACAGATGTCACCATTCCTATAATATATTGGAACCGCTCAGCAACTAACGTAATTTGTCAAGGGTATAATTTCCAAGGGTCTACTGTATTAAAGAATTTATGTTATTTACTACAAAAAAAAAGACGTTTTAAAATGAGCATAAAATGGAGAAATAAATTCTATGGAATATCTAAAATCAGATTCATTTCGTTTCGGAAATGTACGAATTGAAAGCCTTAAAACATATTTTTTATATTCACTTTACGCTCGAATCCGCGTATAGAAAGAGTAGATATAGGTAATCCAGTGTTAATACAATATTTTCATCACTTTCCACTCAATTTTGAGACATTTGCGAGTAGCCTCGTTTTGTCAATTCCCTTCAATTGAAGCGAATTACAATTATTTAATATGTTTAAATCATTTTCACCATTAAAAATTGAATTAAATTAAAAAAACGAAACCGACTTTCCAAAGCAAGCATAACAAAAAATTCGGAAACTGTAAATTTACGAATTCTGATACTCCAAAACAATTTTGGTATAAAACCTTTAACAGCATCAAATTAAAAAGTCACGAAAGCATTGACCTGTTTTAATGAATGAAATGAAATCATTTTGAAAATTCATATATATGACTTCTTCAAAATATAGAAAAGAAAATATTGAGCATACTACGGTATAATCGTGCTTTTGAATAGTGGGAATTGCGCTATAAGGGTAGGTTTTAGAGGCCCTTTGGAAAATGCACAAAAACGCCAACCTCTACAGCCGAGCTGCTTTTTACCTAACAAATTTTACCCGAAATTACTAAAGATACTTTTAAAGCTAAAGTTACTTATAAAGTTAGTTTTAAAGCTCTACAAACATTCAAAAGTGATTTATCCACTTTAACATACGAATTCAAAAAAGCTCGAACTCTAACAAAAAAAGTATGTGTTACAAAATCTCTCTCTCTCTCTCAGCTTCACGCTGTACAGAGACAGAGGATACTTGGGAGCTTAGTGTTAATACACACCGTTCCACTAGCGTTCTCTACTTTCCGCCGAAGTTGATGCATTGCGCGTTGAGTGGCAGAACTCAACGCCGAGCTTTCCCTTGTTACCAGAGCGAAGAAATGAAAATATTAAATATTTAATTTGAAGATATTAAATATTCCATTTCCTCTATCGGGGATCGAACCCACAACCTGTCGTTAACAGTCACATTCTTGAGCCGCTGAGCCACGTCAGGCCTCCAGTTGCAAAGTTACAAAACAATTTTGATATAAAACCTTTAATAAAATCAGTTCGGTAAACTTACGAAGGCATCGACCTGACCCAATGCGCAATAATGGAAGCGCTCCGGATAAAATAAAGGGAGAGCTGCACCGACGACGGCAGAATACATATTTGAACATGACTTAATGCTGAGAGTTTGGCATTTTGGTTTGTTGTTTGAATATTTAACATAATTAGGATAATAGCGTGAAATGTAGACACCTTTAGGAACATTATTATATCAACCTTATTCTAATATAAGCATAGTCTCAGACTGTAAATGTACAACAAATTTAAAGGCATACCCGATTTAATGAAAGGATAGCGTTTCATTCCTACTAATTATATTGTATGACAGTTGATTTATTATTTAGCTAATATATTTAAAAATGAACTATTAATTAAATTCAATGGTAGTTTTAGTTTTTTTTATCTAATATAATTTATTTATAAATTAGTAATAAATATTGAAAAAATATTATTTATTTTTCTTATTTACGAGCACCATTTCTTGTATTTTTCGTAAAGAGCTTTTATGGCAGTGAAAAACTGTTCGTCGTCTTTACCTTTGAAAGCTCGTCTACAGCCGCCTTCATTTCATCATCGTTCGAAAATCTTCGTCCTTGTTGGTCTTCCTTCATATGAACAGGAAGTAATCACTGGGGGTCAGGTCTGGACTGTAAGGTGGGTAGTTGATTTCTTCAAACCCAGTCTCAGCCAGAGCACGCCTTGCAACCCGCGCAGTGTGTTGCAAAAACAGGATTCCCTTCGCCAGTTTGTCTCTCCTTTTCCCGGCAACCACTTGACGCACTTTTGTCGGTAATGCGACATAATAGCATAATAGTCCCCGCTCACTGTATTGTGTTTTTTTAGTAAGGTAGGCGATGAAAAGAATCCTAAAAATGTGGCCAAGAGCTTGGGTGTCGATTTTGCCACTTTGAATTTCCGTGGCGGCTTTTCTCCCTTTTCTTTCCATTGCATTGAATGCTGTTTTGACTCCGGGTCGTACTGTCGGACCTATGTTTCATCGACGGTGACAATTCGAGTAAAAATATCTCTAGTACTATCACCACAGATGTCCACAAACTCCTGTAAAGTTGTGACGTGACGCTCCTTTTCCCGCGGAGTATGCATATTTGCCACCCATCGTGCATACACCTTTTACATGTGCAAATGATTGTGCAAAATATCGCCAATTAATCCCTTCCTAATGGTTTAAGCTGTCTGCCACAATTAGATTCGCCAATCTTTCAGAACAAGTTTTTTTACATTTTCAATATTTTTAAGCGACTCTCTGCCATGCTTAAATTCTCGGCCCCAACGGTTTTATGGTAGCAAAGGTACAGTCTCCCCATAAACTGTAGACATCTCTTCAAATATTTTCGTCGGCGTTTTGTTCTTCTTTGTGAGGAATTTTATAACCGCTCTGTACCTCTAATTTCGCAGAATGCAAGTATGACTCAGACATGGTTATGTTTACGATTCAATAACTAAAAGTGTAATGATGCTAATGAGTTTTTTTTCTTAGGGGGAAAAAAACCTGAGGGGGTCTTTACAGCGTCACCGGGTGTGGAGGGGCGAGTATGGCTTGCTCCTGAAGAGATAATACGAGATTTTATGAACAATCGCGAAAGAAACAGCGATCGCAGGGGAATACCGCTAATCAGGATGGTCTAAGACCTTCTGGCCCCGTCACGCCGAGGCGCGGACGACCTTATCGCCTGTTACGGCCACGGCGAATATGTCTAGGGACTGAGGAGTGCAACCTTCCCGCGTACTGGGCGTTTGCAACTGTGATTGGGTCGTCGGGGTGTAAGAGGACGTTACGAGGGCGTCGAAGGCTGAGGAGCGAAGCTAATGACATGAAACTTGGTATTTATACTACTGATAGTACGCGCCATTAATGTCATGCAGCGCGAGACCTCAATCATACTTTAAGGTACTCAGGCTCAGAACTTTTCAGCCGTCTATCGTATATTGAGGCCTGTCGAGCCGCAGGGGCGAAAGCGTGCGACTGTATAATTAAGTAGCATTCTATCTATGAAAACAAATACTACTCGATCTCAAACTTTTGTATCGATATTCCTAATCATCATAAAAACACTTGACTAATTAATTTGACCTTTCAACATAACAAAAAAAAATGTATAAATAAAAAGAAAACTACAAATATAACTATTTGTCTTATTAAAGAACTTGTTTCTTTCATAATAAATAACGACGATATTTTTCTGAGTATTCAAACTTTTTATTTATATTCTTATAATGGAAATACATTTTCTGTCATAAGGTAACAAATAATATAATTACTTTAAAAATTGCATAGAAGCAATAACTTCAATATTTTAAATTAAAATTATATAAAAAATTGATTAAGTGGACCTCAAATGATGTAAAATGTAAACCAAATGACGGAAATCAACAATTATCTTTTTAATAACAACTTTTTGCGTGGACTTTAAGATAGTTATACGGAAAATCCCATTTTATACGTTAGATACTGCAGAAATTTCGAGAAATCCTTTGTTGATGCTTCCTTACTCTGCGTAACCTATGTACGAAATTCGGCACGCTATTAGTCATTCGACAGTGGCAGTTTTATATATCTACTTTTATAGATTAAATGAGAAGAAGACAAGAGTACGCAGTAATGGTTTTAAGGATTAAAAATTTCATTAGCTTTCTTTATTACAAATACAAATTAAACTTAAAATATGCCTGAAACATCCGATACATGGATAAATAACACATAAATATATATATCAATACAATTTTCGGTCTTCTCAAAGTGCAGGATATGCATATAGAAAAATAAGGTCAAATAATCTTTCTTTATAAGGTTAACTTTTGAGAATTATAAGTATAGTGGAGGAGGGTCAGGTAAAAGGTATGAGGACTCCCTGGAGTATACATATATATATATATATATATATATATATATATATATATATATATATATATATATATATATATATATATATATATATATATATATATATATATATATATATATATATATATATATATATATATATCTAAATATCATTTAGCGTTTCGTTCGCTGACAAATCCGTTAGGGATAGTGCGTCAAAGCACATGTAAGAAACGAATGCTAGCTGAGAACTTTAATTATACAAAAGCTCAATTTTTATTTACTTCACTTTAAACTTTATTTATTTATCACCATTTACAATTCCATGATAGAACGTTTCTCAAACATATGTAAGCTATATAGTAATTACAATTTACAGTATGTTACCACTGTTGCCGTACTAGGAGACCTATATTATGGCATACAGTACCAACTATTTTTCACTATTTCACCTTGATTAGTTAATTATGTACAACACTACTCTAAGTAGTGCATAGTAGCATCTAAATGCTAATAAGGCAAAAGTACGGTGTTGAGCCCCGCCACTCAACACGCAATGCTTCAAATTCGGCGAAAAGTGTGAAACGGAAGTGGAACGGAGGGTCTTAACAGTAGGTTCTCAAGTTTCCTCTGCCTACCCTGCGATGTGCGGGATTAGAAGCGTGAAGCTGAGTTTTTTTTAATTGCTTAGACTCTCTGGCTACCCTGTTAAGGAAAAGTGTAAAGCTATAGAAATCATCCGATTTTATAATTACTAGAAAAGTAGAGACGTATCTCTAATAAGTATTTATTCAGAGTTATTTCAAATATTTTTTTTAATTATCTCAATGAAGCTTTAAAAAAATAGACGAAAATATATTTTTCTAGAGTCAATTCTGTAATTATTATAACTAGAACACCGGAACCCCGGTAACCTTGGGCATCTGGTATGATTGGGAACCTCGGGAAACTGGCTTATTGGGAACCTTGGGTACCTGTAAACCTTAGGAACCTTGGGTACAAATGCATTCATTGATTGCAAGCATTAAATACGGTACTAACGGTTTCTCAATGAGAGGTCACTAATATGCAATGTATTGAAGTCAATGAGTTGTTTGCATACATACAAACATGACAAATATTATTATATTTTTTTTATAATTGTTTGTTTTTAAATTCTTGAGGTCGCGGGTTCAATTTAACTCGGAAATATAAAATGTTCACCATTTCCATTTCCTCGCAATGCTTCTAGATATCAGTGGAAAGTGGAAGTTGGAAGTGCCCTAATGCAGACCGAGTGTCTTAACACTAGGTTCTCAGGATCCCTCTGCCAATACTGCTGTGAGCGTGAAATATATCTTACTTATTTTTTATTAAATTTATATATTAAATTTCGAAAAATCTCACCTTTTAATCAATCCTTTTGTTGAAATTACCATAGGACAATTTCTATGCTATTATTATAATTAAAGTTTATTATTAGAACATGTGTCCATGTATGGATATAATATATAATATAGAGTACCCGGATGGCTGAGACGTATGACGTTTTTTTTGGAAAATCACGTTTTTTGTAAATTATACTTCAATATTAGCGATCGGCCTGCGGCTTCGCCGCTTGACTTACCACATTTTATTTATTTTCAACTACTTTCTTGTTATAATTATCATTGTTATGACAATTTCTGTACATTAAAAACTAAAATTTCACCTAAACGAATAAAAATGTAGCAATATTTTCAAGCTTAATATTAAAAATTGACCTAATTTTTAATTTTATAACCGATTCAAATAAAACAAATACTCAATGTTGCCAAAATATTATAGTGAAAACTGCACTTAAATAAACTAAATTTAATTCGAGATTCAGACTATGTAGTGTATTTTGCGTTATTGAGGGAATCCATCCAAAAGTCACTTTCCATTTTTAATATAGGGATAAATAAATTAAGTCCCAATACCTATAATATATATTTAATAAAAAAAAACACCAAATAATATATATTCAAGAGATAACTTACCTAGGGCCAGGCACAACGGCGTCAGCGGGCTCGTCGTCTGCGTCATAGAAATCGTCTTCCCCTTCAGAGGACGAATACGACGTGTCCGGCACTAGGAGGGACATCGCTTGTCCTGTTTCAAAAATATATTAAAAAATGGTTGATAGTATTTGATAAACTTAGCAAAATTAATATTGACCTAATATCTCCAGAATAATTTAAATAACAGTAATTTATTATATGATTAGAGGCGTGTCGTGGCGCATGCTTGCATACAAGCGTGTGACTTACTGTACAGGTGACAGGTTGTGGGTTCGATCCCCACTCGAAGCAATAAAATATTTAATATTTTCAAATTAAATATCATCTACAATTCGATCGAAAGTGGGGAACGGGGTGGAGTCTCTTAACATATAGACTGAGTTCTGCAGCTTTCGCTGTAAAAAAGATTAGATTATTGACTGATGAGGAAACGGCTCGCCTTGTTTACTTTAGCTACTTCCATAGTATTATGTCTTACGGCATCTTACTTTGGGGTAATGCAGCCGGTATTAAGTCAATCTTTGTCTTGCAGAAGCGAGCTATTCGCGCATTCTATAACTTAAGCCCTAAAGATTATTTAAGGGAAACGTCTAAAAAGATTAACACATTGACCGTTGCATCTCAATACATTTTTGAAAATGTTATGTATGTAAAAAAAATATATTAATAAGTTTACTAAAATGAGTGATGTACATAATATTAATACTAGAAATAGGCTTAAACTTAGTGTGCCTGTAACTCGATTGCATCGAGCCCGTATTTCTTTCATGGGACAGGGTGTACACTTTTACCATAGGATCCCAGAAAACGTCCGAGAATTTTCTATTTCACATTTTAAAAAAGTTGTGAGAAGACGTTTGTGTGTTAAAGGTTATTATTACCATATTAACGAATTTATAAATGACAACACGCCTTGGGAATAAAATTCCCGCTCCAGGCTAGTTCAAATGTATCATTGTCACACAATTATAATAATGTAAAATTTTCATTAAAAAAAAGACATGTCCCGCTGAGTTTCTTTCGCCGGTTCTTCTCAGGTCTGAGGCAGTAGCTTTAGTGAACTGGTGGTTAATTGTTTAACGTTCAGAAAACGAAGCTTGTAACTTCTTATTTTGAATAAAAATATTTGAATTTAAATTTGACTGGGCTCCCGAGTGTACTCTATCTACCCTGTCATATGCTAAATACAGCGTAAAGCAAAATATTCAAAAGTCACCACAGTATAATGGATTCGATACCACTCGAGCGATCATTTTCGTTTTCCCAAAATATAAATAAAAGACAGAGCAGCGTTGTTTTCTCACACAACACACAATACACAAAAATTTGGCATAGACTAAAGAATGAAATTTAAAATAAAATAAAAAAAAAAATAATAATTAAATTACTAACTAGGCGTATCGATATGTTCTAGTTGCGCAAGCGGCGCGAGCGGTATCGGATGTGTGGGCGTCGACAGTTCTCTACACTCCGATCCGAGTTCAACGCGAGGTGATAAATCTGTAAGAGACAATATTTCTATAGTATACTAGAAAAAATGGCGGCTTTGCTTTCTAAAACAACTGAACAGTACATATATATGAAGATTGGAAATCCGTCATCTTTGGTACAGTGAGTTAGAAAAGAAACGGTTAACGTGATGTAATATAGCTTCATGCTGTATCCTGTACATAGCAGGATAAACAAAATAAACCTGGCAATCTATTGTCTATGTCTATTATACTGAACAGTAGAATAGAAAATACCGGTCAGTTCTTAAGGCATTACATGTTGAATGGCGCAACGGCGATTACGTGTAGAATGGCGCAACTTAACACCGCCGTTTCCCTCATTAACAGATTGAGAAAATGTAAATATTATATATTTCAATCTCACAGTTGCAATCGAGCACTAAATTGACGCGTGTGCCGGAGTGTCTTAACACCAGGTTTCCAAGTTTCCTCTGCCCATCCTGTCATGTGTTACGGCTATTTGAAAATTCAAATGTGACAAAAAAAAACAATTAATTTGTCTTTTATTAAAGCAGACAAAAATATATTATAATCATTCCCCCTTGGGGGAATGAATCCACAGTCATTTCTTTTACATTCCGATATTATTCCATAGTGACCTCAAATACTCAATACGTTTAGTATTTTGATCATATAAACATATTTTTTTGTTTGAGGGCTGTCGTGGCGCAACGGCACAAGCGCGTGACTGTAACCGACAGGTTGTGGGTTCAATCCTCACTCGACGAAATTAAATATTTAATATTTTCAATTTAAATATTAAATGTTTCATTTCTTCGTTCTGGTAATAAGGCAAAGGCGCGGCGTTGAGTCACTCAACATGGAATGCCTCGGAAGTGAAACGGAGTGTCTTAACACTAGTATCTCAAGTTCCCTCTGCCTACCCTGCCATGTGCGGGATACAGCGTGAAGCTATGTAACATATTTTTTAAATAAATTACTTTTTTTATATAAGGTAAAATAAAAAAATCTATAGAATTTCAGTTGTATTATTCTTTTAAGTATGACATATATATATAGAGGCTGATATGACACAGCGGCTCTTAGACAGTTAACGAGACGGTTGTAAGTTCAAATCCTAATCTGGGTAATATACATCATTATTCTCCCTCTGATAACAAGACAAAGAACGGCGTTGAGTTCCGCACACGATGTTATTAAAAATTAGGTATGCGAGAAATTAAAAAAAAAAGAGTATTATATATTTACAAGAAAAAGATTTACCTTCTTTGATATGAGATTGAGATGAATTCGTTGGTCCCTGATACACGCCGTTCACGGGGTTCACAGTATTCTATCAAAAGACATCCAATTAAAACAGTTAGAACAGAGAACGTAACGGAGTGTCTTAAAATTAGGTTCCCAAGTCCCCTCTGCTTATGCTGCTACATGCGGAATACAGCGTGAAGCTGAGTAAACAGATAGTCAATACATATATACAAATCACAACTCTTTCTGTACTTAAAAGATATATGAGAAAAACTATTCTTGGGGGCACATCAATGTGACAGAACTCAAAACATTGTTGTTCTAAGACCCGTTATTCGGTCTGTCTGTGCAATTGTTCGTAATAACCTCAAAAAAAAAAAAGGTTAAATCGACTCAAATGCAGTTTTTACTATAGTATTTTTATCCTTAGCTTCACGCTGAGTGGGTTCCCGCACGTTTCAGAGTAGGCGGAGGAAATTTGAGAACCTAGTGTTAAGACACTCCGCTCGACTTCCGTTCCCCATTTTTCGTCGAATTTAAGGCATTGTGTGTTGAGTGGCGGAGCTCAACGCCGCATTTTGCCTTGTTACCAGAGCGAAGAAATAAAGACAAACAAACTTAGTTCGCGCTATGCCTTGGATATAGAAGTAAAGGCATATAAAACCCGGGAACCTAGTGTCAAAACATTTCACCATTAAGACACTTGTCTCCTCACATTCCACTAAAGTCTGGAAGGAATGCGCGTTGAGTGACGGAACTCAACGCCGTACTTTACCATTCTACCAGAGCGTGTAGGGATCGAACCCGCAACTCTCGCACGTCTGTATCCTTGTGCTACAACTGGCCTATTTCAATTATCTCACAATAAAATAAAGTATACCTTACTAAATTTAAAAACGTAATAAAATTTGGACGAAACAGGATAAATACTAAAATTTTTATACGTTTTTAATTTAGTTTTTTTTTTCCTAAGTGTGGAATAACACTTTAAAAATAGTAAAAATAAAAGTATACCTTAGCTATTTGTAGAAGCACTATGGAATGTTTAATGTTGTCCAACATTGCCTGTGAACAAATACAATATTGGTGATAATCAATTCTTCATATAAATAAATCAACAATAATTAGCGTTATGTACGGGTATACATAAACATTTATTATATATATATATATATATATATATATATATATATATATATATATATTTTTTTTTTTTTTTTCTGCTTTCCGCTGTATCCCACACAGGCAGGGTAGGCAGAGAGAACTTGTGAACCTTATATTATAACACTTTCCGCCGGACGTAAGAATTGCGTGCGTTTTGATCGGTGGAACTCAACGCCGTGCTTTGTCTTATAACCAGAGAGGGAGAGAAAAAAAATGAAAAAGTTAAATCTTTCTTTTTCTCGAGTGGGGATCGCAGGATGGGGGTATTGCGCCACGACTGGCCTCAAATAAAAAAAATATATAACAAAATAATTATTTTCCTTAATTCAAGCATTGTAAT
The DNA here is from genome assembly GCA_018249855.1 of Eueides tales michaeli. Lineage (NCBI taxonomy): Eukaryota > Metazoa > Arthropoda > Insecta > Lepidoptera > Nymphalidae > Eueides > Eueides tales. The sequence goes on from DWMZ01000185.1 coordinate 22,543, forward strand.
ATTATTCAATTTCTTTTGTAAAAATGAATCCCTTATTTACCAAAAGTTGCCTTAAAGGAGATTGCTTTAAGCAGTTATAATAATACCGCCATATATATCTTATATACACATCTCGTACACATGTTTATCGTAGAAGTATTTGTTTCATTTCTTATCAATAAATAATAAAACAACAATAAATAAATAAATCAACAATAAATAATAAAACAACAATAAATAAATAAAACAACAATAAATAAATAAATCAACAATAAATAAATAAATCAACAATAAATAATAAAACAACAATAAATAAATAAATCAACAATAAATAAATAAATCAACAATAAATAAATAAATCAACAATAAATAATAAAACAACAATAAATAAATAAAACAACAATAAATAAATAAATCAACACTCACGTTAGAATGGTCTAATATAACTTGTCCTCTATTCTTTTCTTGCGGATCCGCCAATTCCGAAACCCTCGTGTTCATTTTCTGCAAACATTAGTATTTGATTTAGTTACCTTTTTTTATAAATAGCTTCACGTTGTATCCCGCACGAGGCCAGGTAGGCAGAGGGAACCCGGGAACCTAGTGTTAATACACTCCGTTCTACTTCCGTTGGCCACTTTCCGCCGAATTTGAGGCGTTGTGTGTTGAGTGGCGGAACTCAACGCCGCGCTGTGCTTTATTACTTTTGCCTTATTTAGTTTCGTATATATATAAATTTCACAGTGTAAATTATAATTTAGATGTATTATAGATATATTGCGTCTTAAACGAATTAAGCGTTGAACTACACTTTATGTTATCCAACGGAAAAAAATAAAGTTATTCTTATTTCAACTTCCCATTGTTCCCCAAACATTGTAGAAAAGGCAGAGGGAACCTGAAAACTTGGGAAAGGGAAATAATATATATCATTTCTTCCGAAAGCGAATCAAACCCATAACCTATCGTATTTACAGTCGCACCTTTGAACCACGACGGGTCTCAAATTTAATTTAAATTTTAGCGTAACAATCGCCTCAAATACAAAATAAAAATATCAAATATTCTAAAGTAAGATTTATTATAGAATCAACAGGTATTGAGTTCATCTATGTGCATCGCTGACACGGCGCCAGGTGCAACATGAACGTATCGTTGCCAAAAAGTTAAAGTGCATTGAATAAATCTGTTAAAAACTTTATTACTTTGATCTTTTTGTTTACAATAACTTGTTAATTCTAGCAGGTTTTTCTTTTCGTTTTGAGTATTATTTTTTTTTGAAAGTGCAATGTTAAGATTTAAATATTAAAAACAATATGGTAAATAAAACAGTAATGTGATAGATCAGTTAATTAACCAAGAGACGAGTGGGCACACGAGTACAACATTCCCATTTCCTTCATCTGTTATGAGGCAAAGCGCGGTGTTGAGTTACGACACTAAGCACGCAAAATCTCGAATGTGCCGCGGAAAGTGGAGAACAGTAACGTGACACTAACAAGGCTCTCGGCTTTCCCCTGCCTACCCTGCTATGCCAAGAATTGACGTGATTCTAAAAATAGAAATATTATTTACATATTAATATTATTTACATATTAAAAAAATATTATTTACATATTAATTAAACTTTTAAATCAGTTGTATTCAATATGAGGCAAGGAATAACTACATATTGAATTCATACCTAATAAGTATCTAATACTTAGCTAATACATACATAATACAAACGTATGTATACTGTGTAAAAAAAAATCTAAAAAAGAATGCTATATAATCTACGGCGTCAAAGTATATTAAAACCCCAGTGTCTTAAATTAAAGTTTAACCGAAAAACAAAACTTTCTTAACACTAGCATTTCTTCTGCCTATTAAGCATTTCGAAAAAACTTAACCTGCAAAGCAAAGATAACGACCATATGTGGTGCAAGAGCACATTTGTGCGGCTGTAAACTCGATTAATTGTAAATTCGATCCTCAGTCGAGGATATAAAATATTTAATATTTAAATTTTGCGGACAATCAGGGAACGGAAGTATTTTATTACAAATGGCTCAAATGGGAAAAAATATCCAAAATGCAACTCACATTAACTAATTCAATCATAACTTGCAAATACGCATCTGCTTCAGAGATACGCCTTTCCAAGTCACCGTGGCGGTGGGCGGGCGCGTGGACGCAGCGGGACCAGCGCTCGCGACGACCGTGTCTTGCTATCGTGTCCTCTAGAGATCGCACCCAGCGTTCACGCTCTGAGCCGTCTCGGGCCTGGGGAAAAAATAATTTATGAAAATATTCAATAATTATTACTGTAAAAATGCAGAAGACGAGAAGAGAAGAGATGCTCAACGCCGCGCTTTGCCTTATTACCAGAGCAAAGAAATGAAACATTAAATATTTAAATTGAAAATATTAAATATTTCATTTCTTCGACTAAGGATCGAACACAAAACCTGTCGGTTCCAGTCACACGCTTGTGCCGCAACGCCACGACAGCCTCATTGTACTTTAGAGCTTTATTATTGTGCTCCGAGGAGAGATAGACATGGATATTTCATATTAATTTCATTTTGATAACTGCACGCGATCTTGAAATCAAAACGCATAAATGGTCTTGGCAGACGGACAGCCAAGTGATGTTATAAAGGTTCCGTCTTTTATTTTAAAATACGAAAATCTAAAAATATAGTGGTGCTCATATTTTTTACATGTCGCCAGTATGTTCTCAGACCAGTGTCTTTTTTAACTAAAACACGTTAAAATATGAAATAAAAAAACTATTAATATGAAAATCTCCACAAGAATGTGCATACTGGGTGTGTTTACGGACATTATAGTGACCTCGGTTCACTTTTATTTCGGATGAATCACCGAGATCCTGCCTTTCTCTCATTTCCGTTTCAATGAATGCCAACGAAAACATTTCGAATTCATCGCGAGAATACTAATTTGTCCTGATGTTATCTTTTATGGTACGCGTAATTGCATGCTGTTTACATCGGTAATAAAAGTAACTCGGCAATAAATATCCCGAGGACATTCTTCTTCTGTCTTAAATATTTTATTAGCTTTTATGTCACCGTAGTCAAATGAAAGAGATGAATACCCCAGCTAACTTTGAACAAGAGTACCGACAGTGTATATCGGAACGACTAACGAAAGAATAATCCTACAAGCCTAACTTAATAAATTAACTAATCAACAAAAGAAAAATTTTTAATGTGTAGATCGACGGCGTTTTAAGACTAAAAATTCAAATTTATAATAATAATAAAGGTTAGAACAATATTTATCGCTTCACGCCATATCCTGCACATAAAGTAGGCAGAGGGTACTTAGGAAACTAGTGTCAAGACACTCAATTCTGTTTCCCACTTCTTGCCGTAATTGAGGCATTGCGTGTTGAGTGCTAGAATTCAACGCCATGCTATACCTAACAGTTTTCAATTTTCATATTTTCCCTTTCCAACAAAAAATAATTAACTATAAACTTTATACTGGGCGTCGTAGAAGATGTCACGATCACATAATCTTGAACTCGCTGGTAGAAAGTAAGTAGGGTAAGAAGGTAAATACATAAAAACTAATTTTATTCTCTTACAAGAAATAGTTTTTTTTTTCAGCGTTATAAAATCCAAATGTTACAAATTTTATTTTTCCATTTTCTCTAACTAGCTCATAGTTACGGCTTTGGCCTCGATGTGAATTAGCAATAATTAAGGTTATAGTTATAGTGGACTAAATTGAATGGATTAACTTAGGTACCATATATTTTTCTATAAATGGACTATTTTACACAAAAATAATTTGAACCAATATTTAATGAGATAATAAGCGATTTCAAGCCAACGAATTCCACACTTTTATAAAATTGATGTACATAACGACTTTTAGACAACTTTTTAGAAGCCTGTCTGTCGTAGCGCAGAGTTGTGGGTTCTCGATCCCCACTCGAGGAAATGATTTAATATTTTCAATTTAAATATTTAATGCTTTCATTTCTTCGCTTTGGTAACAAGCCAAACGCGGCGTTAAGATCCGCACTTAGAAAGCAGTGCCTCAAATTGGGCGGAAAGCGGAGAATGGAAGTGGAGCGGAGTGTCTTAACACTACATTTCCAAGTTCCTTCTGCCTATCCTGCCTAAAAAGAAAAAAAAAACTTTTAATAGAACATCTATAAATACCTGAAAATGAAAAGTCTTGTGGTCCACAGTAATTGTGAAGGTCGAGTCATCTTCATCATCGATGCCGATCACAGCCGCTCTGAGTCGCACGCAGCCGCGTCTGACACCTCTTGTCATTTTTTCTTTTGACTGGAAATTTAAGATCAAAACATAAATAATTTAGTATACCTTTTTCAAATATCTGTAGTTATTTCATTTATCGGTACGCATTTGCACTGCATTGCCAGCCGTGCATGGTTATGTTATTGGGAATGTAAGAGACGTTACATCTGTGTCGATAATAAAGTTCTTTACGCCTGTGATTGCCAGTTCAGATCTGTCAATATTACTTTTTTTTATATTTTTTATAGCTTCACGCTGTATCCCGCACAGGGCAGGGTAGGCAGAGGGAACCCGGGAACTTAGTGTTAAGACACTCCGTTCCACTTCCGTTCCCCACTTTACACCGAATTTGAGGCATTGTGTGTTGAGTGGCGGAACTCAACGGCGCGCTTTGCCTTATTACCAGAGAGAAGTAATGAAACATTAAATATTTAAATTGAAAATATTAAATATTTCATTTCCTCGACCGGGGATCAAACCCAGAACCTGTCGGTTACAGTCACACGCTTGTGCCGCTGCGTCACGACAGGCCTCAAATTACTATTAAGATTATTTTTAGAGATCCATACCTCAAAATAAAAAAAGGACCTTTATAGGATAAACTTATTGGGGATCTAAAAAATATGATCATACAAAACGAGAAACGGAAGTTCATCAACTTTTAAAACAACACTCACTCACTCACTCAGCTTCACGCTGAACATGGTAGGGTAGGCAGAGGGAACTTGGGAACCTTGTGTTAAGACACTCCTTTCCACTTCCGTTCCTCACTCAATTGTATAACAAACATGAAATTGAAAAGGAACCAACCGATGTGCGGTTCTGAATGGAATCGGTCATTTATTTTTATAGTTTTAAGTCTAAGGGAACAAGAAATAAGGAAAAGAATTCTTATTTATACTCACTCTACTCTATCTTTCTTAATTAATTTAAATAGATACAGTAACAGAGAAAATATAGAGAATTCTTGTAAACTTTGAGACAACAGATAAGAGCATTCAACTAAAAAATACTCAGCATTGTGTAAATTGATTAGTACAAATTTCAAATGTATTTTCCCAGGCTAAATGCAGAAACCTTCTCCACAGTTAATGAATTTTACATAACAAATGTAATTTAATTTGCACAATGTTATTTCCGCGGCCCTATGACCCATTTATTGACTTATGGTAATTATAAACAATAATAGATTTATATTCAAATTACAAGAACGTACATCATACGTGTACTATAGGGGTGTTTAATATAAAAACTTTTCTAAATATATATATTTTTTATTTTCATCTGCCCTGTTTGTATTTGAGGCTTGTCGTGGCGCAAGCGTGTGACTGTAACTGACAGATTGTGGGTTCGATCCTCACTCGAGGAAATTAAATATTTTCAATTTAAATATTTAATTTCTTCGCTCTGGTAATAAAGCAAAAGCGCGGCGTTGAGTTCCACCACTCAACACGCAATGCCTCAAATTAGGCGGATAGTGGGCAACCCAAGTGGAACGGAGTGTCTTAATATTAGGTTCCCAAGTTCCCTCTGCATAACCTGCCAAGGATACAGCGTGAAGCTGAGAGACTGTTTGTATTTAGGTAGCTTAGAGGCAAAAAAAATATTTCATTAAAAATTATCGAAACATTTCTTAGAAAATACAAATTTCTTGACAAATAAAATCCAAATTAAATAAAACGCACGCAAGAAGCAATTTAACTAAAGTCATTACATAAGTCGATATAAAAATTGGTTGATATAGCAAATGTCAGCGTTTATTATGCTGTCATAAAAATACAGGAAGTCTTTATGTACTATAATAAAAATATTATTTTTCAGCTTCACTCTATGTCCTGCACATGGCAGAGTAAACAGAGGGAACTTGGGAAAGATACTCCGTTCTGATACCCATTTTCCTTTAAAATTGATGCATACCAAAACCATACTGTTTGCGAGGCTGAGCTTCGGAATTGTGTAATTGTTCATATATAGTACAGGTGTGACGTAAGCGCATCCATTTCTTAATCTAAACAAGTTTATACTGTTTTTACTATTTTTAAAGTGTTATTCCACACTAAGGAAAGAAAAATACTAAATTTTAAAACGTATAAAAGTTTGTTAGTCACATCGTTCACGAACGAATGGCATGGTTGGACGGTTTCCGAGAGGCGCGGCTCCAAATCCTGCTTCGTACAATTTTTCAAACGTTTTAAGATTTAGTAAGTTCATACTGCATTTCGACAATCGGCTTACAACAAGCAGCGTTGTATATAATTTATTTACTTGTTCGATGTTTTTTCAGTTCAAGTGGTCTCTACTACCGGGGTAAAGCCCGGGGGCAGGTATACTAGTCCCACTGCTTATGCCGAAAGATAGGTATAAAGGGACAGTATAATATAAGCCTGTCAGTTTTGAGAAGCGATCTGTTTGATTATTTAAAGCGAAAAATTAAGTTGACACAATCACAACAAGGATAGAACAATGTAGGGGGAAAGTGCATATGAATGGGACAAGTTTTGAATGGGACAAATTGAATTTCCCGCCTTACGAGCGATCGAGTTGATTTTCGATTTTTACAATTTGGCAACACTGTCCTATAGACAATATTGACGTTAATTACATTTGATTGTCAAAATAAACAAAATGGTAAAACGTGGTTAAGTTATTTCATACTCATAAGAAAATTATTCATTGTTTTAAACGCTCGTTCCATGGGTTGTTTTAATAATATTTGAAGATTATAGTATTGCTAATCGAACTGTAATTTAACTATTTAAAAGGTGAGTGCACAATTAGAACTAAATTATTTGATATTTTTTAGCGGTGAGGTTATATTTAAAAAGTCATGAAAGTCTTGCTTGGGACATCTACGAACGTCTTGAAAGGGACGTCCCTTTCATGGCTGTCCTATTAATGACTGGGATTTTTGGTGGTGATATTTGTTGCTTATCGCTGTTTTATATGCCTCCTAAGAAAAGAGATCGACTTAGCCTGTAAAAATAGAAGAAGCAGTAAAGGAAGTTATAGAAAACAAAACAAATGAACAAAATAAAAAGCTACAAAGGGAAGGTTCAGAATAAAAAGAAAACTAATAAAAAGGTACAAAATACCAATAGAATCATCCAGTGACACCAGCCAAACAATTTCTAATTTGGGTTCTAGTGAGGCATTTTCGACTGCGATTATGTACCTTTGCATAAACTGAGAAAATCCACAAACAATGAAGATGTTTGTTGCGTTTGCAAACAAAAATTTTCTACTAGTAAGGATTTTCTACTTCAATGTAAACTTTGTCAAAAATGGGCAAATGAAGCATGTGGCATCAAGGGCACGTTTAATTTTTTTTGTAATCTATGTCATTAGATTTAAGATTAATTTTGGCCTTAGATTTAGAGTAAAAATAAGTATATCCTATTTACTCTAATAATTTGTTGATCTCTAAAATACTATATGTGATATAAATGTTTCAAAAAATTATTAGTATGTAGGTAATATAAAAAAACTATAATAATCATTAAGAATTTGTAAATTTTTAGTTATATTTTTACATGTCCCTTTCATGACGAACGTTGTCCCATTGAAGACCAATTCGTCTTGAATGGGACAAATCATAAGATTTTTTTAATTGAGTTTTATGCACAAATGTTTAAAGAAGTTGATGTTTTTCGTTTATAATATTAAAGATGATTAAATTTTGTTACGGCTCAGTTAAAAACTTTTTTATTTCGCCTCATATCTTGCTCAAACTCATTCAGTACGAAAAATTGTCCCATTCATAGCACCTCTCCCCTACATATGTGATTACGCAATGAAGGAAAAAAAAATCGTACTTGAAAATCTGTTCTTGATGATAAAACAGACTCCCTATTAACATAAACGACTCATCAGACGACTATGAAAATTATGAGGGTGCAACTTCCGGTGTAGAATTATTTCTGTTTCATACGAAACTGTTATTTTGTTTCTGTTTTCAGTCTTAAT
>DWMZ01000186.1:0-30717 GCA_018249855.1 Eueides tales michaeli
ATATATATATATATATATATATATATATATATATATATATATATATATATATATATATATATATATATATATATATATATATATATATATATATATATATATATATATATATATATATATAATATTGAAGTTTTTAAATATGACAAAAAATAAAATACAACGTTTAAGTAAAGCTCTCAGTAAAGTGAAATCGAATCATTGCTGTGTCAGAATGTTTTCAATATAAACATGCATAATATACAATGTATATTGTACTTTAAATTCGTCGCCGTAATTACCTGTCCTGGTTGCTGTATTGTGAGTTTCTCCGTTGACTTTCATATTTTTGTTTTAAAGGGTATTTTCTTTTTGTTTTGCGAGTGTTTAATATTTAGGTTATTGAAGAAAACTTTGTAACCACTCCTAATAAGAACCAAGAAAAACTATATTCTATTTGTTAGTTTTAATTTACTCAAATGATATCTACTAAGAAATTAGTTTAAGAAATGAAATTATGCAATAAGTAATTAATTGCTTAGAATTGAAAAAAAAAATTAATACTGGACTCAAAAAATATATATGTACAATAGTTAAGAATTATGTGGGTAGTTAATATTTTTCATCCTACTTCCAGCTATAGTAAGAAAAAAACACAGATTCTCAATAGTTTATATTAAACATAATATACCCCTGAAATTTTAAATTATGAATCACATTTACAATAGTAATTTTACAGTAAATGCGTTATATATATATATATATATATATATATATATATATATATATATATATATATATATATATATATATATATATTGTATTACACAAACTATTATATAAAAATGGTACTATTTTTTAACCTGATGACATTCTGCAAGCAACACTAAACTTTGTCATACTTTAGACATTTTTAATTCAGATAATAAACTTACCTACTTATAACTAAAGTCATCGAAATATCCGTTCATATGACAATTTTATTTTGCAAAATAATTTGTACAAGACTTCTCTTAGATCATTGTAAACAAAGCTATTGTACACAAAGTGACAGAAGTAAAAAAAGAATGTAATAAACCGTAGAAGTATGCATAAGTGGTTATAATTACGAAAAGGCAACAGCAAAATTAAAATATATCTAACATATATTGAAATCGTTTTCGCAAAGCAGCATTTTTAATGCAAATACATATGTTGATCACAAGTCCATATGATATAAAAACATATTAAAGTTAATCTTCAACTATAAAATGTACGTACAAGGACAAAATACCATAGCCGGAGTTTCGCGAGTTTGAGGAAAACACTAAGTAAGATTTACATCTTAGTATTTTAACATATTTGTATTAGCAATTTAATTATAATTTTAATAAGTAGCACTTTTTGGGTAAATAATATATTTTAAAACGCGTTACGGTTTTAATTATAAAATTAAGCTTATAATTTTACTACTTAGTATACTGAATGGGTAAAATTCACGAACCCATAAAATATTACGCTTACGAAACTTTGTCACAATAAACTTAATATAGAAATTACAATATTAAAATACTATTTAAAAATACATTTAAATACTAACCCCTGATGATTTATCAACCGCCATAATTTAGTGGATCAAATTATTATATTATTTAATTTCGCTTATAACTTTCACGTAAGAAATAAAATACAGGTCGCGGTTGCGCTTGCGCAGAGACGAGCGTGTGAATAGTAGTCGCGAGCACAACTAACAAGTAACAGGTAGTACTATAATCATTAATGCGCGTGCCAATTGTGCTCTGTGGTGAAGTTCGCCACTTTGTAGAGATGTCTTATAAATGTGCTATTCTGATATTCGTTAAATCGAGCGAAGGACTTTTTCATTATAAAACGATTCGCAATATAAAATCATAGTTGACCTGTATTGACCCGTAGACTAAGACAAAAATCCGATATCCCCATTGCGTCATCACGGGGACGTCCGCAGTCCGAACCACTGAATTACTCGTAAATGCAAATGGTTAACCGAACTCGGAAAGTATTAAGTTCCACAGATACCTATTCTATTTATATTTAATTTTAATACAGTAATTATTTCAATATTAACGTTATTTTTACTGAGGTCGTCATGGCGCAGTGCCACAATGTCTGACTGTAAGCGTGTCGATTGTAAATTGCATTTCAAATCGACGAATAATCTATTTTGTATTTCCTTCGCTTGTATAGTTTTATCTTGTACAACGCGCATTGTTGAGCTGCACCTATGACAATGTATCGAAAATTGAGCGGTTAGTGACGGAGTTCTAGTTTACCCGCTGTCGATCTTGTTAAGCGGAAAAAGCATGAAGCTGGTTTTTTAAGCTTCTTTATAAGACCAAGAATTGTCTTTTAAGCAATATGAAAGTGGGTAATATTTTGTGCTATAATTGTTTCAATGTTATATGTTCAATATTTTATAGGCAAGCAGAGGCGTAATATGTGTGTATATTAACTGTACATAAGGTCCGTTCGATCCCCACTTGAAGAAATTAAATATTTAATCATAAGCACGGCGTTGAGTTTCGCCACTCAACTCACCGGTGATTAAATAATCTATTCTTAGAGTACTTAGTTTATTAAAATTACAAAGTAAATAATATAAAAATTTTAAAAATACTCTGACTTACTAACTAAAAAAAGTTAGTAAAATTTAAATTTAAATTGTTAATTGTAAATCTGAAACAGTTTATTTTTGTCATTTCTAATAAATAAAGAAAAATATTCCATCAAAATATATTTTTAGTGACGATGGTATATGCATGTATAAAACTGAAATAATAAGCTACTACATATATAAAAATGAAATAATAAGCTCCTTGTTTGTGAGACGTATTCATCACGTACATGAATCAGATATCAGTCCATATAAGCCGACATTAAGATTGAATTTGGTCATATAACTTTTATACGCTTGCCATACCTCAGCAAGTGTTTTGTGAACGCTCCAGTCATTTACACACTCTCGAATCCCATTTGGATGTTTGCGATTGCGCTAGTATGTTTCTGACTGGCAAGTATGTTAGACGTTGATGTCAAAGTTATTTCTTTGCCTTGAGTCTTTCATTTTTATGTGAACTTCTTCGTCGACGTATGACATAAATATTATGGCAATTTAAAAACAAAGGTTACATATACAGTAAATTCAAAGGAGTGTCGGTGCGTAAATGTTAACTTAAATTATCAATAAAATATTTATTTTAGTGATAACCTGTTGCTGCCTGCGGCTTCGCCCGCTTAGAACTCTGTTTATTCCATTAAAACCATTTTTCTTTTAATTATCTTTAGCACTTTAATTCTCCTTCGCATAATGTTGAAGAGAATGTTTTTTTTATACTTGAGAATAAATATATACCTATAATATATTATTGGTATTTATTATTGCAATTATCGTAACTGTTGTAGTATAGTTTTACTAAGATGACAATATTTTCATTGTAAAATTTCACGCAAATCTAATTATTGATCATGTATACTCGTATATCAAGCTCTTATTAACTATAGTAGTCAAGTAGTTAAGACACGGTAGCACTTTTTATCGTTTATATATTCTCCAATAGTCCGTGTTTTACTGGACTCTGCTAAGGGAACAGATAGACCGTAGTCAGTAAGAGAATTGCCGTCAATGGAAAATACAATATACCGTATAGAATAAAGGGAACTATTAATTGCTCTTTCATCTGTTAGACTGATATTACCTTCCGCATTAATAAGAATACGTAAAAAAATTCTGATAAAAATGTATTCTTTTCCTACAATCTTGAATGATCTAAGATGGCGCGAAACACCGATATTACTCTTCATCCTTTTTTTTGTAAAACATTTTTTATGCAACACACCCCTTTTTACTTAAAAATATCTTTGAATTTTGCGATTATTACACATTTTCAATGAGACTAATTTAATTTAACTGGATTAATCCTAGTTCGGATTATTCGGAAAAAACGATTTTAAGTATATCGATATATGCGATATGATACTTTTTATTACCTTTCACGCTTTGTTCGTAAAAATATTTAATGTGCTATTAGTGCTAGTTTTCTACTTATTTACCAATCACAATGAACAATCTTCTTAGCCTTTTTCTATTTATTTACCCACCACAATAAACAACTTTAGCTAAGCCATACTTTTATTGTTTATTGTCATAATTTATATTTCTTTACTAGGTATCTTATTTTATATTCTGCAATAATGCTGCGTGTCTTCAAGTAATGCTCTATTTTCTTATTTCTTATAGTTTTGCTGGACCGTATATGATTGTTCATTAGATGTTCCATATCTTCAATTTTATTTTGTCAATATAAAATGTTCACCACGCTCAATAACTTTTGTTAAGACAGTATTTCGTTATTTATTATTCTTTAGCTGGATCGTTATGATTGTTCATGAGATGTTCTATATCTTTGATTTTAATATGTCAATGTAAAATGCTTATCACCTTTTACAACTTTTGTTAAGATATGACTCGTAGCATTTCATTATTTATTATACTTAAGCTGGACCGTTATGGAAACATTTAATCATGTCTTACAGTTTATCTGGACTCCTGTTGTTTGCATCAGGTGTGGAAGTCCTGGCCAGACCTCATATCTATACAATAAAAATGAAAATTTGGTCCAGTAGTTAAGAAGATGTGCCAGTACAAACAGACAGACAAAAATTCTAAAAATTGTAGATTCGTGTTCTACGCCCCACTACATTCTTTTTTCGTAAATAGATTCAATGTACAGAAACAACTTTTTATTATTTTATTAAAATATAGACAATATAATTAATAAACTTACTTAAAATAATTTTATAAATATTGTAAGTGAGACATTATATTTTAAAACGTCATCATTTGATTTGTGATTTTGGTATTATTTTTTATGTTAAGCTCACTTTTGGTGTAAACATGTATATTAATTTATTAAAATCATCATCTCATTAAATAATATGATTATCAATTTAGCTAACACAATCATATCATTAAATAATATGCTAGCTAAATTGATAATCATATTATTTAACTCATAATTCTTAAAGATACTGAAAAAACATAAAGATATTTAACGTAAAAAATTAAATAATATTCATATATTTCTGGAAATAATCATTCATATATTTATAATTCTAAATTATATTGTATTTTCATTTCTGATTTATGCTGTATTCCGCACATGGCAGGGTAGGTAGAAGGATCTTGGGGACCTGTAGTTAAAAAACTCCATTCCCATAAGACTCTTGTGTTCCCCACTTTTCAACGAATTCGAGATATTGCTTGTTTAGTGGCGAAACTCAATGCCGTTTTGTGCCTTGTACGAAAAAATGGGGATCGAACTTATAACCTTTCACGATTACAGTCGCACGCTTACCGGTAATAATGTAATTATTTTAAAAATCCTGTATCATAAAAAATGTTACATTTAATACGTGCGTTAATAATACACTACACACATACACACACACACATACACACACACATACACGTTTTATTTTGAATTAAGAAGAAAATGGTATTTTGGTGTATGTGTAAATATGTTTCAAATATGTTAGTTAGTTCACCATGCATTAAAATGTATGCTGATTATAAATTACTGTTACACTGCGCAGCAAAACATCATTCGACTAGTGAGACTGAAGACATGCTTACGTGTGTACATATCTCAAGCGCGTCTCACAATTTGTTTTTTATCTATAATTAAAAAACACTGATTAGAATCAGCTGAACACCTCGTTCACATGCTTGTGTTGGTGAACATTTTACAAATCTTTCGGTAAGCGTGCAAACGTATCATAAGAAAACAATAAAAAATACCAGTGTAGATGTACCTTATTGCAAATAAAGAAAAGAAGATTATGTTAATAGATAATAATTTGATAATAAACATTAATTGAATCATATAAATGAAAAATGTTAAATTAATTTATCACTTATACCACATACTTATCAAAGGTGCTGTGCAAGGACTTAAATATTTCGATTTCAGTATCAATAAAAACAATAAGCTTAACAGATTTTATTTCATATTGAGGGAGTTATAAGAAAATAATTTGTGAATAAATTTTAATTGGCACACACTAAAATATATTTTGACTTTTAAAAATCTGGAAACACAGTAAAATATTAGCTATATAAGTCAGCCTTTGACACGATGACGTTTTAAACAATCAACGTCACGTCGTTGGCGACCTGTGGCTTTACTGAATTCAGCAAAAATTCTGTCATGATTTTTTTTTGTTTCAGATAACAATATGTTCTAAAACAAATAACCTACGGATCATCATTATAGTAGTCAATTCGCGCGTTTCATCTCTAGCTTATCGCATTTGTATTTCTACACATGCTCTTATAATTATTTATTTTTTAAATCTTTAATGTAAATTATTAAAAATATAATTAGTACTTTATTGCTATAAAACACACATCGCAGCTACAGCTATAGTCATGATTACTTACATTTTTTTGTCTCCCCGTGTTTAAAAGATTGGATTCTTGCGAATATGAAGCATCTTCGTTTTCCATTATAGTAATCAACTTTGTTTAAAGTTGATTGATGCGTTAAATCAGGACTTAATGAGTGATGTAACTAATACGAAAGGTTATATAAAGATTGCTATAATAAGTCTATTATAGAAAATCTTATATGCACACAATCTACTGTCAGGAATTACTTTACGTAAATTGCCAATAGGAGTATTCTGATTAAAACTGTATAAGGCTGCGTCATATTATGGCTACTATGTATATATTATATATAAAGTAGATAGGAGATAGGACTATACTTATTACGTCGCATTTATTTAGCTCAAACAAATTGTGCAATGTCATATTAAGACATAAAAATTCAATCCAACTATATAAAAGTGTATGAAGCGGATTTTAGCGTAATGATGAATTATGTTTTTGGAATCATTGACTATACAAAAAATAAGTTCGTTTTAAAAATTTAATAGTTTATTATTATTTTTCTTATCAAAACCATCAATATCATGCATAAGGATGATTTTAACTAAGTGCTATTTCTCCTTTTTCTTATTACTGTTTTTACTGATGCTTCACAAGAGGAACATAGATCCAAAATATTTTAACTTGAAGGTTCGATTAACAATAGAAACAGCACGCCCTTCTTGGTGCAGCTGGAATTAGTTTAGTTGGATACGTTTGAGTGTGAACGCTTTTCTTTATAAATGGATTAATGGGCTCCGAAGAAGTCTGATGTTTTACCTCCATATTAATTCGAGCAAACCTGTCTCCTTTCTCTTCTTCTTTTTTGATAAGAATATAGTAAGGTCGGAATTCGTTTGCATACATGCTTATTAAATAGAACTATTTTTGTTTGTCTTTAATTTTTTTACAAAGGAAATCAAATAATTTATTACTTTTAAATTTATTTACTTGACATATGCATATTTTTAAAAGTGAAAGAAAATAATAATAAAAAAGGTTTCATATACATATGTGTATGCAGTATATCAAGAGTAAAAGACATATATAGAATAGTAGGGACAATATTGTTTCTTTGCTATACGAAATAAATTATCTACACAATCATTTAATAAACAAAATTGAAGGCATATTGCTGCCGGTAACAGTTAACGGTGCCTTAGCTGGATTGTTGAGACGAAGAAACGCATAGCTGCGCGTTTGGCCGTACACGATTTTTTTTAGATGTTTTTAATTTTTGTCTGTCTTTGTCTTCATCATCTACACCTGGATTAGGCGTTAGGCTTGATCAGGATTTAGCCTATATTTGATTTAAAAGATTTCAACCGTAGAGGTCCTGCTAAAAATATACATATGACACTTAAAAGGTTAATTATAGGTTCGATCTCAGCTCAAGGAAATAAAATATTTTATTTTCGTTTCTTCGCTTGGATAGTAAGGCAAAACGCGGCGTTACGCTCGGCGGAAAGTGGCGAACGGATCGGAGTTTCTTAACACTACGCTACCAAGTTCTCTCTACATACTCTGCCATATAAAACATAAGACCATTGTCTTTTTATGTCAATATGATTTAGTTATTATAGGTTAGTAATATGAAATTTTCAATGTTTTAATTACAATTAAAAAATTGAGTTCAATTAGCGTGATTTCTGTAAGGATTATCCATTGTTTTGGAAATATAGGTTTGGTTTGGTTTGGTTTGTTCCGAGCGTGCCAGTTGAGCACATATCACTTCGCCAGTGTCACGTTGTATGGAGAATACACGAAGGAGATTGTACAGAAAAGAACAGATTATATTACACAATAGGAGAATGCATGTTATAAAAAGAAGATTTAATTAAAAATTGCCTTTTCTTATAACAAAAAAAACATTATTACAATGAATAAATATACGACTAATATACTAAATGAATAAATATACGACTTAAATATACGACTAAGCACAAACATTAACAAATATTGAACATTAAGGGGACGAGGGACATTGTTGGGAAGGATATCATATAAGGGATGGATTAACTTGGGACATGTAAAAAGGATGTGGGGGAACCGTCGTCCAGGCCACATTCACATAGTGAGTGGTCCCTGATCCTGATCTTAGCTAGATGTACAGGTGTACATGAATATCCAAGGCGCAAGCGACAAACGGCCGATAATTTTTTGAAAATAAACCATGGCCGCCTGGTGATATTAGGTTGGATCGCAGCATAGAATTTACCTTTCTGACATTTTGATAAATTCCAAAATTCAGTTCATAACACATTCAGATGAGTTAATGCAAGGGACAAAACAAGGGGGAAAAGGGAGCAAGGGTCCTGGGCCGAAATAGAAAAGTGATTCAAATTGCCACACTAGGTGGCTAATTTTGCGCCAAAGTCTGCAGATTCATTCAGACAGATTCCAGAAGGCCCTGGAATCCATGCCAAAGTAACAAGCAAATCCTTTAAATAATATGAGTACAGTTCTTCACGAACCTTTAAAATAATTGAAGATTTTAATTTGCTATGAAAGGGATTTCCCTTTACAGCTAGTATGCAGCTTAATGAGTCAGTACAAATAACGGTCTATTTAAAGTCATGGCAGAGTGCGAACCGGTTGCTTCTAACAAAGCAACAGCCTCACCAGTAAATACGGATAGTTCGGAAGGACATTTAAATTGTAATATAATTTTGAATTTTGGTATCCAGCATGCTGCACCATCACAGCTTTCTTTTGAAAGCTTTGCTGCATCTGTAAAGATAAGGATATGATTTAACTAATTTTCATTTACTATGGCTTGAAACTTTGTGTTGGTGTCAGCAGCTCCTTTGGTCAGGCCAAGATTTGTAATGACAGAAAGATGATGTACTAAAGTCTTATAAGGTGTATCGAATGAAGGGTTAGCAGGATAGCCCGCTATCCTGCTAGCCCTTCATTCGGCCCTTTATTGCCACGAGGTATAAAGTCAGCTAACTCAGACTGCTGAGACCACAAGGGATGGGAAGAAAGCTGTAGCATTTTATCAACAAATCGGTCAGATAAAAATTGACGACGAATGGGGAAAGGCGGATCTACACACTCCACCTGTAGAGGAAGACTTCATTGCACCTAAAATTATTCGAAGGCGTTTTTACTGAATCCTATTAAGCTTTTCAGTAGCAGCTTCATTGAAAGAGTCTAAAGTAAATGACCCGTAATCCATATGACTTCAAATTATTGCATTGTACAGTAGTTTTTGAGTAAAAGGGTGTGACACACACACCATACACAGCTCTTAAATCATTAATGCCCTTTTTACATTTTTTGCTGACATGTTCAGCATGAGCAATTCCGTTTAGTTTTTTTATCAAAGATTATGCCTAAGAATTTAACACTATCTGCTAATTGTATGGTATCATTACCACAGTAAATTTCAAAATTAGGAGTTACTCTCTTTTTGGAGAATACTACCGTTCGACATTTCGCTACTGATAATGCCAAGCCATGGCCAAAGAGCCACTGGTCTAGATAGTGTAAAGCAGTATTTAAACGATAAGTTATGTCCTCCACAGATTTTGAGCTGTAGTACAGGACTTTCGCCAAAGAATGTCATCAGCGTACTAAAGGATATTACAAAAGCTATAGATATCAAGGTCATGAGTGTATAGGTTATACAACAGAGGACTAAAGGCTGAGCCTTGAGGTAATCCGTTCCAGGCCAGTCTGGGAGGTACAGTAAGAAGCGGATGTTTTACAGATATCGATCTGCCGGTCACCAGATTATAAATGAAATGAGACAACTTCGGCGGAATACTCAGCTGTTTGCAGTTTCTGCCTGAGTACGGGATAAAGGTCATTATCATATTCAGAAGCGACATCTAGAAAAACACCAACTAAATACTCTTCTTTGGCGAAAGCTCATCGATTGTCTGTGGTAATAACACTGAGACTTTCCGTAGTACTTAACCCCATTCTGGATGGAACCAAATGGAATATTGCCCAACATGCATAGAGTCGGCGTACTCGGCGTATTCCAGTAGGATTGTTTTAGGTTAAATTTTGAAGAAGAATTAGGAGAGGAAAAAGGAGGAGGTCTATTATACATTAAAATAACCGAGAGAGAGCCGAGAGAAACCTGATACCCTTAAGTGGGATTCAGGCACCAGCCATGTTTCCGAGAGGGCAATAATGACAGAATTGTACAAAGAAATAATATTAAGTATTTCGTGCTTTTTGGCACGAATACTTTTACTATTCCATTGTAGGAAGTTCAGTGTTGCCATTATTTAATATTTTAAAGATTGTTAGTAAATTATGGGCAACGTTGGACGGACAGTAGCCGTTGAGAAGTCAACGCTGATTTTGTTGCGAACAACATTTTTAACACCATTACTGGTGATATTATTTATTTTATTTACATGGAGAAAATGGCCAAACTTAATAGCTTTAATTGAAGTCCTAGCAGCAGGGTCTGGGGTTTTCCTCGACACATACACTATAAAAGGGCCTATATCTGAATCAATATAGGATTTTGGACTTTCGAACAGGGAAGCGTGTGCATATAAATTTTGAATTGACGAAGTTTGTTTTTTAATTGAGTCCACATTACGTGAAGGTGGATCGCCACCTTGCCTATTTCACGACCACCGGCATCAGGGGGATCAGGCAGATGTGGATCAGCATCCATTTTGTTGTAAACTAACTTAACTTACCTTATAATTAACTAATCTAATGAATAAAACGCCACAAACACTAACAACAACCAAATACCTTAATAAAACCGATCTTTTCTCTCAAAATATATGTAAAAATATTACCTAAATAAGAAACCCTCACGAACATGTGTGTTAACCAAAACAAACGTCAGCGAAGTCTCTTTGGAAATATATCTTTTGTTGATGCTTGACATCTTAGATATCAATAAAGATAATTTATCCCATGTATTGGTTTGCAAAATTATAACAATTTTTATGCTTGACATCTTAAGTATCAATAAAAATAATTTATCCCATATATTGGTTTGCAAAATGATAACAATTTTTATTCGTTATCCTCATCATTATTTTAAATTCGTTACCGATTTGTTAAAGTAGTATAGTCCTTCATGAACAGACTTAATGTAACTGTTTAAATAATGGTCAATTGTATAAGGATTCGTCAGCATCATAAAAAAGATATACTTTTATTATGATTTTTTTTAAGAGAATTAATACTGGAACATCATTTTGTGGACTATAAGATGATATTCAAGTAAATTATAAAATAAAATTATATATATATATATATATATATATATATATATATATATATATATATATATATATATATATATATATATATATATATATATATATATATAATCCGTGTTATTATATGTGTATTTACATTATATGTGTGTGCAGAGAAACTTTCAGTTTTTATGACACATAAAGGAAGTTTCGCTTGAATTGGCCATTTAGACAATAAATAAGTATTTAAAAAAAATTACATTTACATAACTTACTTATTTATGAACTGATTTACATGAATCAATCACCAAGTGTTCGAGAAATTTCTGAAAATACAATTATGAAAACTGCGTTTAAGTAAATCGGTTAAGTTGACTCTGAGTTTACCGAGCACAAATTCACAGACAAACACATAAAATTTTCCCCGTAATACATTTATTTCATCAAAGTATGATCCATTGCTATCTTTGCATTTTTGTTATGTTTTAAGTAGTTCATTGCGCCCTTTACTAAAAAAACCATTCGGACAGAAATCAATAAAATCTTTGAAGATGGTTTGGACTGACCCATCCGAGTCGAATTTTTCTCTTGTAAAAAATTATTCAATTTTCAAAAACTCTTCTAATTTGATAGCTGTCTGTTGTGCAGTGTGTGGTCTAGCGTTGTCGTGATGCAGCAGCGGCATAAAGCCCAAAGACCAGTTTGTGTTGGTTAGCAAATATTTTCCATCGTGGCTAGCAATCACTAACAATAAATAGGCTTTTGCCGTAATCGTCTGGTGTTGAAATGAATTTTTTTATTTCTTTGCTCTGGTAATGAGGCAAAGCGCGACGTTAAGTCCCGCCACTCAATCCACAATACCTTAAATACGGCGGAAAGTGGAAATGGAATTATTATAATGGGAACAGTGTGACTTAACACTAGGTTTATCTTGTCTATCAACCATGTGTAAGATACAGCGTGAAGCTAAAAAGGAAATTAAAACATTAATATTATATATAATATATTTTACTCAGTTAAATTGAGGTTTCCAAAGTATCAAGAATTTATATCAGTAAGGAGAAGTGCTGTTAAATAGCCTAATCATAAATTTCCTCTTGGGCAAAGGAACTTTGAGTAATTTCCCTTTGATGTCTTCTTGTTCATCATGAGCATTGCAATGACTGCACTGTAATGAGAAAAAATATATATGATAATTTAGAAGTTTTATTTATTATTTTTACACTACATAGTTTTAGGTATACCTAATCTAAACTTGCAATAAATTTGTAATATTTTTTTAAAAATATTTAATAATTATAATATTAAAATTATTTTTGTAATTTGAAAGCGATCACTCTGTACTCTCTGTACATGGAAGATATATTAAAACAAATTATAGCGGACGTTTGTTCATATAATATGGCTCAAAATATTGGTTTTAAAAAACATTATTTGGTTGTCTGTGACAGAAACGGCTAACGAGATTTAAATAGTTTATATTAGTTAATAAGCAGAAATTCGATAAAATTGTTACAATTTTTTTATTAATTTAACTATAATATTAGTTTTCAATATATAGATAATAGATATTTTCTTTAAATTTATGATTTTATATTATTAGGACAAGAAAATAATGGAAATCGGTACCTAAATAAAATATTGGAATTCAAACGGGCGAGTCTAAATTACTTAATTGCCATTTAATACAAATTTACATTGAGCCATATTCTGTTTAGGCTATCATGCAACCATTTTCATAAGTTTTTTGCAGTTACCAGCGAGTAAACTGAGCGCGTTTAGTTTTTATAATTGATTTTTTTTCTACATTTTTCATCTATCGTCGAATTACAAGTAATTACCTACATTAAAAGAATGTGTTTCGATTACCGCTTTCATTTTTTATTGTACCTATAATACTGTATTAATGTTTTAAATAAATCACTAGCTATTCAATACATGTTTTGAGAATTATTTTATTTAATGTTAAATATATGCATCTCTCCACGGGGCACGATGGGCTATTGCTTTTATTTCTTTCTTCTACCAAAACAGAGATAGAAGAACTAAAGAAAGTTAATCGAATAAAGAGTTAAGTGAAAGAAAATGAAAATTGATCTGTAACTCTAGGAAGTAATGGTAACCAAAACCTTACTTTGATGCTCTGAAAACATACGGTTTCAACGTAGTCGAGGCTACATTAAGTAAGTAATTCATGCTTATTTAAAATCTTCCCAGAATTGGGCGATTTGGAGATATCTGTACGTTGGGCATATATAGTTGTGTAAGAGTTAATAACGTAAATGTAGAGGAGATCCAATTCCCTACTACTCAAAATTGGGTACGCATTACCCTGTGTCACGATGAAGTTTTCATAATATTAAAATTCTAAATATTATTTGATTGGTTATTTCGACAAAATCTAAATTATTAATAAATAAGTTACCAAAGAGTAGTAATTATTTAAACTTTTAAATTATTAAATGTATTTATCTATATATTTGTTTACTTTTTTATTGTTTCCCTCTCTATTATTTTATGTATTATATATTATAATTATTTTCAATTTTCATGTAAGTATCACATTTATATTCATACTTACAGCTTCCGAAAGACAGATGATAATTAAAATAAAAGTTATAAAATATAATCCAGATGTGTTTATCTTCATAGCGTAATTCGTAACTAACAATGAAATACCTATTGAAACAAATCATAAAAAATATCAAGGTGTTTTATTATAGCAGCGCTGCGAGCGATTTTTAAATGAAAAGCAATTGAAATTTCAATATAAACTTACAAACATTTTGTAATAGTTTACATAAACCATTTTATTAACGTACTAGGTACTTGTTCTATTTATAAGCCAAATTTTCAAGCTAGTACTTACTTGCTTTTATTTAACTTTTAGACATTTTGTTCAAATTGGATAGCTGTCAAATTGGATAGGTGAAGACTACATAATTATATAAAAGTAACTTTAACAAGTCTCATAAAACTCATCAGTTCACTTGATGGAGCCACTTCGCCGCTAATGTAAACACATGTCACGACGCCGACTAAAAATTTCTTATAGCTAAGAGCATGTTGCAAAAATCTGCAAGTATCTGTTTTGTCTTTTTAATAAATTTTTTTAAAAGAATGATATATGGTGATAGAATAGATTAAATTATGGTTGCCTGGTAAGGTAGTGCCGCTATGACCTTTAATTACATTTATGGTAATTAATAAATTGCAGGTAAAGATAAATAAATTAATTTGATTTAGGCTTCTTTTAATTTAAACGTTTTAACAAATAGTCCATAAACTTAATAAGCCAAAAGCCAAAAAAATAAGCCCTAAAGAGCCCAATACGACTAGTAATCTTGAGAGAAAGTGACTGACATAAAGAAAACTTTTGAGACGTAGCATCCTGAAATAAAAAAAAGATTTATTTCACATAGGAATAGTACCGACCGAGTTCGTGAGTGTCCAATTAAACGCGCTTATGTCGTGTCATCTTGAACACAATAGAAATTTTATACGCGTGAAGGTTTCCCGCATGCAATTCTTCATCTGAACCGACGTTGACCTCCAAACTAAACTACAATATATGCAGGTACCTAATACTTACAACAATAGAACAAGCATGATTCTTTATATTACTTATATTAATAATTTACAATATAAATAAGCCTCAAAATATACAAATTATTTTTTAAATTGAAATTTTAAATGTTGAAACAGTTTGATCCGCACGAACATCACGATAGTGGTAGTGAATGACGTCATTGATCATATACCGGGGATATTCTCTGAACGCATGAGTATCTATCCAGACATATTTTATGTGACAATTTCCAATGGGATCGTGGAAGATGCTGTAAAAATCTTTTTTACAAGTGTTGTTTTGAAATGACACTCTAATAGAAATACACACATGTTGAGTAGCCGAACTTAATGCTGAAGCTTCTTGATATTCAAGCCAGAATGTGGAAATATAAATTAAAATTACATATGCCACACTCCGTTCCGCTGCGGCACTGTGACACAAAACATAATTTTTATTGGTATGTAAACATAATTTTTGTTTAGTTTGAGCTCATACAAAATATTCAAAATAAAACAAAAGAAATCTAAATTAATAGAACTAAAATATATAATGTAACAATATCTTTTTGTACAATTTTACCTCGAATCTTACTTAAAATAAGAAATTTCATGCCAAATAGAGTATCATAAATATATATAATTTTGATCGGTTATTTAATGTTACATTTAAACTCTTTTTTTTTACAACTAACTTTTTTACAAGTAGTCATAGAAACGATTCACTGCAATGCCATTATTTTCGCAAATGCTACTAAAACAACATACATACGTATGGACGCCGATAAATACAAATTTATGTCCAAGGATTTAACGCAACGTTATGTTTAACCAATGGTGGTGCGTTTTCTAAATTGTTATTTTATGGGTTTAAATAACAAATAACTTAATAAAATATGGTTTAATTGTAATGTAAAATTTCCAAACATTAAAAAAATATGTGAGATATTTATTTAAGCCACGAATTTAGAAAATTCTGGCATAATAAAGAAGGAATCTAAAAAAACAGTGCAGGAGTGTTTACAATCACTCTATGAATTTATTTTTGCTCTCTCTGACTCCAGGTCGCGACACAAATCTAATCTGGAGAAAGAGAGGGTAAGAAGCGCGACAGAGTTAATAAAAAAAGAAAAGGCACACCAAAAACATATATTTGAGTTACAATAAGTTGAGTTGAGAAAAGATAGAGAGATCATAAATGAGACCAACAAGACCACAAATCTAGTTAGAGATTGATTAAGCTATGATATCCAGAGAACCCTATGGACAGATAGCCAAAATTGAGAATACAGTGGAGACCATAGAGACTCGTTTAATGTCACTGGAAAACAACAAAAACATACCATCTAATGACGTCGAAATCGAATATCTTCAAAAAGATTATGACACTATAAAGACCAGTTTAGAAAAGATGTCCCACCAGCTAGCTAGCTACTTAGCTAGCTTTCGTTTAGTCACAAGCTTGTCCGCTGCGCCACGACAGTCCTCAATTAAAACATTTATTGGTCATTAAAATTATCACTTTTTTAACAGATCTTTAAAACTTCGCCTTCTTATTTCGTCATATTAAACAAATTTGTGAATAAAATAGGAGCAGATGAATTTCTAAATTTATTTTATTACTTATTATTAATAATTGAATCAAGATAAAGAAAGAAATAATTATAAGCATCCCTATTGACATAAATGATATTCATTAAAAAAGTATATTAATGAATATCATTTATCACAATAGGGATACAAGTTGTAAATAAATGACTTCTTTCAAGTGTATTATTTGGTGGATTTAAGCAAGTAGACAAACATTCAGTGCGACTATGAAAGTTATTTTGATTTCCTCCACATCCTGAATATAGTCGTCGCCTGCAAGTTCTGTAAATTAGACATATTGTGTTAATAATTTATAGTATTATTATCGTATGCAAAAATAATATAAAAAATAATCATGATTGAAGGAACTGAAAACGGAGGGAAGGAACAAAAGTAAATAAATTCTGTCATTTACCACTATGAAAAATCTCATATATAAGTTATTAAGTTATATAGAGAGGGTGAAGAGGCAGTGAGGGTGACACCGGCGCTGGGACAGGACACAATGTGTTTTTCGTCGCCGTAAGTATTTATTATAGTTATTTAAACTCATTTATCTCTTTTAATAACTTTTTTTTTATGGAATAGATAAGGCAAACGAGCATACGGGTCACCGGGTACGGGTGAGTGATCACCGTCGCCCACGGCCCCGTGTAACACCATGGGAGCTACAGGTGCGTTGCCGGCATTACGGTCAGCACGACATGGGTACCTTAAGCTTTTAAGGTACCCATGTCATGTCGAAAATACTGCCGCTGGTAGGTCATTTCATAGAAATGTGGCGCGTGGAAGAAAATTCCTACGAAACCGCACAGTAGTGGAGTGCCACGTATCCAGATGATGTGGATGATATTTTATTTTGTGACGTACTGTGTGGTTAAAAAATTCGGCGGCAGTATCAAGTCAAAGAGTTCTCCCGAACACTCCCCGTGATAAATGCGCTAGAGAACGCACAGTGAAGATACGTCTCTACGCAGAGCCAAAGTGTCAAGCCCCTCACATTTCATTGGGTCCCCAACTATTCGAACGGCTCTATATTGTCTGCGATCAAACGGTTCAAGGTACTGGGGTGCCAAAGGATGTTTTGGCTTGAAATACTGTCTCAATGACCCTGCTGATGACCCCTAGTTTCTTCGGGGCCAACTTAGCTGAGGCCCAATATACTGATGCTGTGCGCGGCTTTAAGGGGAGTGTTCTCGAAAACTGGTGATACGACAAATGGGGATTTTTTAGCGCAGGCTTGTGTCTTCTGAGTATTGAAGTGAACCTGGTTCTTTTCACCACTTGCGGAGAGGGATTCTTGAGGGATGCCTCAACGGAAGACACAAGCTGATTTCGGCACTGGTTGACGTTTTCCCGAGAAAGACTTACACGGCCAGAGTATAAAGCGTCCACAGTGCTATCATCTGCATAACAATGTATGTTAGAGACCTCCAACATTGATATGCAGAGGAATCAGCGCAGGGGACAGCACGCAGCTTTAGGAGACGCCAGCGTTCATTTGTTTGGAGCTAAAACCGTCGACAGCGACCTTGATTGCTGCACCCAGTGAGAATGTTAGCGGTCCACTCGCAGCGCCCAGGAGATCGGCTTTTTCTTTCGCCGTATGGACCAAGATGACATTTTGCTTTTTGAGCATTTGAAAGGGCCCAAAACTAGCGAGTTCCGGACGAATGACTCTCAAACTTCTCGCCGATTTTGACGATATGCTCGGACCTTGCTCGGGCAATTTGCCACTTAAAGTACCACAAGAGACATGGTGGTACTTTCTTTTCGAGGTTTTCACCTTTGGATTCTTTGTAATAAGTGCCTCAGCCCATATACGATATGCCTCGCGCTTGCCAAAAGCAGCAAGTTTGCAAGACGTATCAAACCAAGGCTGTGACTTGCCACCGATTGGCACTACAGAGCTAGGAATGTAAAGTTCCATACCCTCCAAAAACACGTAGGCGACAGCAGCGTCACCAGCACTAGTATCATCAGAAGAGAAGCAAACCGAACCCCAAGGATAAGATAAGTAAAATGTACGCATCCCATCCCAATCTGCTGACTTGTAGTGCCAGTTCTGAGACTGACGCAGTTAATCGGCACAGCACTCCATACCAGGCAGTGGCCCGAGGATCCTAGTGGGGTATCGACGACAACCTGGTACTGTTCCGTATGTCAAGTCAGCTGAAGGTACAATAAGGTGGCGTTGTGGTTGTCCACATCCGGGATTCGCGTAGGCGTCTCAACCAATTGGGACAATCTATTCGCCATGGCAAGGTCGAATACCCTCCCCGCGTGGTCGGTGGTGGTGACCCAAACCAACTGGGATTTTTGCATTACCACTATGGGACCTGTACAAGCATGCATAGATTCGGACACGATTGTCCATATGCACACGGAGCCAGATGGTAGACAGGTCCAGACACAAGATTTTCATAATTACTTCATTTCAGATGGTTCGTAACTACAAAAGAAAGAATACCAGGAGTGGTATAGTGGATGAAGAGGTCATAACATCCGCAATCAAAGAGGTACTAAAGATAATCTTATCTATCGTTGATAAATTTGGTGTAATGTCATCAACCCTTGAATTTGGGCAGATTTGGTTTTGTTGATGTTTTTAATACGAGTGTATTAAAAACATCAACAAAACAAAATCTGCCCAATCTACTACATCCAGTCGATCGATTGACTCGAAGTATACTACAAATGAGTATATTAGATCAGTTTTAAAAGGCACTATAGTGAATTTCCGAAATTGAATTATTTTCGATATCCTAGCTGGGAAAAAAACAAAAAGGCCGCTAAAGATTGGTTGGCCTGTTATCATAAACGAATCACTAATTTGAGTTTACGAAAACCCGAAAATACAAGTGCAGATAGATCTTTTGGATTTAATCAGTCAGCTGTTAGCGAATTCCTCGGAAACTTAAAACAAGTCTTACAAATACACAAATTTACTGAAGATCGTATATACAACTTTGATGAATCAGGCATATCTGCAGTATTAAATACTAATATATAGAGTTCTAACTGAAAAAACTCAAAAACAAGTGGGTCATCTTGTTTCCGTTGAAAAAGGCGCTTGTTACTTTGGGGGCTTTATTTCGGTAAACGGAAATACAATCCCACCTTAATTTCTATTTTCGAGAGCGCATTACAAAGATCACTTCATCACATTGATGGTGCACCTGAAGGAAGTTTGGGTGTGGCTACAAAAAGCGGTTGAATTAACTCAAATTTTTAGTCAAATGTCCTGAATAATATTCAAAAACATACGGCGTGCTGTAAAGATAATCCAATTTTACTTTTATGTGACAATTACGAAAGCCAAGTAACTATTGATGCAATCTATTATACATGTGAGAGTGGAATTATTTATTTGTCATTTTCTCCACATACCACGCGCCGTCTCCAACCGTTGGACGTTAGAGTATTTGGCCCATTTAAATCAGAATTGAAAATCGCAATCACTGGCATTGGTCTGATCCAGGGAAAACTCTCAACATTTACAACACTCCAAAATTGGCTAAATTGGCCTATTTTCAGTCATTCAATGGAAAGAATTTATTACTGCTGCTTTCGAAAAGACATGGCCATTCAACAAACTTGTATTCAGTTTTCAATTTGATATTGAGACTGATTATAGAAAAGTCGTTTTTCTTAATTGATCTCATGAAGTTGAATTAGGGAATAATTATATAAATAAATAAATACAATTATTTCAAAATACGGCTATGATTGTTGACAAAGTACATTTTAAGTCAATAAAGTATTATTTTTCAATGATTTTTGGGTATTATTTTATGAATGTTCCCCACTGCGCATGAATGTGCCCCACTGTATGTACCAATGTGCCCAACCTGTGGGGGACATTCGTAGAATTTCCATTTTTAGGCTTATAGGTTTGAAGTACTTCATCATACTCCAATCTATATATATCGTTATGATCTAGTTTTGACGACATATATACCATCAATCCATTGATGTCTCTGTTTATTTTGAAAAGGATTTACTTCCGTTTTTATACTTTATACCCCGGTAAGTGAAATGTGTACGAAGTAGCTCCACCATCCCCTACGCAAGCACGACATACGCGGTTTTACCTGCGTGAACCCCGGTCGGCAGAACTTCGGGATAAAAAGTAGCCTATATGTTCGCGCCACAAATCCCTATATTTTTAAGTGTTAGTCCCATAAAAGCCCATTCAGCTGTTATGGAGATAAACCCAGATAAACAAAAAAAAATTAAAATTGGTTGTTTGTGATCTGGGATAGTGTTAACAACTAAATAGATTTGAAAATACACAAAATACTAATAAATAAATGGATTTTTTTTACAACCACAGAACCGACCCTTAATTCATTCTTTTATTTATAATTACACAATTTCGATGCAGACTATTGGGCTTACCTTATTATCTTAACCTATCAATAATAAATACATACAAGACAAAAAAACAAACAGAAAATAAATAAGACTACATTAAGACAATTTACTAAAGAGAACATGGAAACAATTTATTCCCATGTGTGGATGGGTGTTAAACCCAAGACTGTCGCCTCAACAATCTACCACAACAAAGTTAGCTTAGTCAGTAACTTATTTTATAAAATAATCCAACTTACTTAGATAAATTATCCCAGGTCCAGCGGTTAAAGTATCCAAAACAATTTCCATAATCAAATGCCAGAGAACAAAAATAGGGCACCTTTTCTAAAAGAAAAAATATGTTTTTCTTAAGATATTTTAAATGACTACTTGCTTGCTTGCTACTACAAAATTAAAAATTATTGAATTCTTGCAATTGAAAGTAAGAAATATTATTATAAATAATAATTTCATTAACAAAATGATTACAGATTAAAGTATAAATTACTTAAGTAAACATTTAAAGTTGATATTACTTATTTTTGTTGATTTGATATAGCTTGTACTGATACCATAACTTATACATAATAGAATTTCAATTAATATGATATCTCAATAGTAAGTTACTATTACAATTTGTCATGCTTTTTTATTAGAATAATTTTCACAATATTCATATTATAAATAAAAAAGTATTAAAATTATATTATTATGAGAAATTGAATACATTCAGCTTGCCATAATATACATTGCATTTGGTTTGTGATTTATTAAATGTAATTGAAAAATATATCTTTTTTAAAATGCTCATATGATTAAATATACTATTTCATAGTAATATTGTTATGTTATGTTAATTATATGATACTTACTAATAGCATTTGTTATATTTAATTTACAGTAGTTTTCGCATTCATCACGATTTACAAATCTGTTTCCATTACCTTGGCAGCCTCCCCAGAAAAAACGATAACATTTCATCTGCCTTACATCATAATACCACTGAACAATATCAGCTTGACAAGGTCCAGTGTCTGGACGAAGGAAGCATGATTTGTGCTGTGCTATAAATAATATTATTAAATAATTATTTTTTATCATTATTCAGTGTCCCCAGTCAGCTGAGGGAACTTAGTATTAAGACATGTTGCTTCCTGCTGCTGCTGTATGGACAGAGTGAGGTAAAGAAAATAAATCATTTGCCCCAATAGAAGTTAAAAAAAAGCTGCATTTAAAGTCAGTCACTATGCCAATGCACTACATCTGAGACAAAGTATGTTTTATAAATAATGAGCTAGTTCTTATTAATTACCTTTTAATGTTTGGTCTATTTTTAAACATACTTTTCTTGCAAATGGATTTGCTGTAGTTGATTTATAAAACTTTTTTCTTCTTTGATGTCTTCTTTTATGATCAGTTACAACTAACGGCAAAATAGATATAACAATAAGAAAACTTACTAATAAATTTAGCTTCATGAGTACACTGATAATTTTGGAAAAATAATAAATTATTACTCAACCTAGAATAAAATGCTATTTATATTTATCAACAATATTCATTGTTGCTCTGACCATAAAAAGGCACTTCAGAAATGTTATTACAGATGTAACTATAAGTATATATTTATTACTTCAGATTATTGGCTTTGGTACAAATTAACACTTCCACTGAATGGCGTTTTCCCGCCAAATCGAGGATATTTTCTTTGCTTGTTTTCAATTTTCCCGCGCCGTACTACCGACTACTTCGCGCAACAAAACGGGTGAACTACTAAGGCCGTTTTCCGATTATCAATACAGTAGAAACGACGTTTCAACTACTGGTGTGGGGTCCAATTTAGTGAGCGCTTCAACGTCTGTCAGCTGTATTAGTAATTCGGACCCTGTGCTTACGACATCAACAAGTTAAACATAACCGAACAAAGCATTTTTTGATATAAACATGAATGGAGTATGTGGCGTAGCCGATAAAGATAGTAAAATGCTTGTATTTCAAGCATTTTTCGAAATTGACGTTGCTATGACGTGGAATGTCATAGCAACGTCAATTTTCACGATGTTAACCCCTTTGGGTTAATGTGTTCTGTGATGTTAACCCTCCGACCCGTTCGTACCGTCGTACTAGTCAAGTCACACGAATTTTACCTGTGGTACACTATGACCCCTGTTTTGATAATTCGGAAAACGACCTAAAAACAGAGTAAGACGAGTTGAGTGGTTTCTCGAACTATAAAGTTAGGTTAAGATAAAAGATAGATTTAGCATTTTTAACGGTCATTATGAACGTCAGTTAAAATCATTTTACCTATACCATATATCATAAATAATTTAATAAATATACTTCCTACCTGTTTATTGGTATATTGCCCTTACTGGTTGTTAAAAAAATAATACATAAAAAGTTAATACATAAAGGCCGTTTTCCGAATTGTGCTGACACCGCTCATAGCGTACAATGGTGCGATATAATTCATCTATGACGTCACATGTGATTTGACTAGTGCTTACTCTAAATTATTAATACAGCTGACAGACGTTGGCGCGCTCACTAAATCAGACCTTATGTTATCAGTTGAAACGTTGTTTCTACTGTTTCGATAATTCGGAAAACAGCCCAAGTCAATCCAGTATTAATCCAAAGCATAGTAGTAGACTTTTCATATGGCAACATTGGAATTTGACACAACGACCACACTCATGACCACAGTTTATCCCGTTCCAGTTGCCTATGGACTATGTTGTTTTTTGAGCGTAGAGGTAAATAACTAAATAATATATATGGCAAGAAAAAGTGAAATTTAAAATATTTGTCATAATTTTTCAATAGAAATAAAATCACAAATAATTAAAAATCAGCGAACTTAGTTTTCATTCATAAAGTTAGCTTATATTATCGGCAATTAAGGAAAAATATATGTATTTGTACTGATTATAATCCGTAATTATTTTTTTAAGCTAGTTTCATATAATTATATTTATTAGTTTAGCATCCGCTACAGAAACATTTACATCTACTAAAATATATCTTTCTGCATTAAATAAAGTAAGTTTTACGGTCGCCATTTTTGATGCGTTTCGTTTTGAAAGTGCCGCTATTTCTCTCAACGCCCACAGCGACCTTTATAGATGGGTCGTTGTGGGCTCGGAGTGAGCGTTAGTCACGACGTCATGAGTGTTCGCCGCGACCACAACGACCGCGTTCGTTATGTGGAACGACTAAAGGAGCGTTTTGATCGTTGTGATTGCTTAGTGGAACGTAGCCTCAATAATTAAATTGAAAATAATTTTATTGTCATAATGTTTCAATTTGAAAATGGCTGAAGTATCGTTTGTTTATAACAACGTTAAACAAGTAACCTGTGTTTTTGTTGCATTATATCATTCGTTGTCCTCTTTTACATAGACATATTTTTATATAACTAGCACGAATTGATAGTGGTGTTCGAGAAGTGATTTCTCGGACTTAACATCACAGGACAGAAATCCTATTATTCTAATAAAAGGTAAGTGTAAAGTGAAATTATGCTATTTTGTTAGATTTATAACGCTTATTATTTTGTTTATAATTGATATTTTCTTTTTCAGGTTTACTTTGTTATTAAATTCATTTAAATATTGCACCTGTTGTAGATATGAGTGGAGTCAACAAAAGAGCATTAACAATTTTGGAAGTTCTAAAGAAGCTCTCTATTTTCCAAGGACAAGAAACGGTTAC
Source organism: Eueides tales michaeli (assembly GCA_018249855.1). Taxonomy (NCBI): domain Eukaryota; kingdom Metazoa; phylum Arthropoda; class Insecta; order Lepidoptera; family Nymphalidae; genus Eueides; species Eueides tales. The sequence goes on from DWMZ01000186.1 coordinate 24,841, forward strand.
AACATTGATCTTTTTAACATAACACTGCAAGTAAAGTGTTTTAGAAACGTTTCTTTTAAAATACCAAATAATTATTCTTTCAAACAATATTGAAGGTGTAATATAATAGTAATATTGTAATACAAATGTTCTCTGTAGTCTATTATACATAGAAATACTTTTTGTTAAAAATGTTAATAGGCAATAAAATAAATAATAGAGTGTTTATTCATTTTATCACGTTGTCAGCAATGGCAACACGCATGGGCAGACTCGACCGGATTATTACCACCCCCGGCATTTAAGACCGGCGTTGAGTAGTGTCCACTGCGATTTGTATTGGGTAATGCCGGGCCCCGCTGCCCATGCACCTTATAGACCAGCAACGCACCTGTAGCTCCTCTGGTGCTTCACGGAGCCGTGGGAGGTGGTGATAACTTACCATCAGGTGAACCGTAAGCTCGTTTGCCATGTCTTTCCCATAAAAAAGAAAAAATGTATTAAGCCATTTTTTGCATATAAAAATGGTTTTGAACACATATTTGTTTCGCTGGGACTATGGACGGTGGCAGTAGTGCTGTTTTTGTCCTCCACTTTTTAGTATGAAGTCGACCTTCTTTCCTTTGGGTTAATGTGTTCTGTGAGCTAAATACATAATATGTTATTGATAGTACTTTTTCAAGGGTGTTTATACGCTATACGTGAAGGTTTGCCAAGTTTCCAATAGCCCCAAAATGTGGACACCCCGTTAGTTGCGGCTTGTGATCGTTTGCGAAAATTTGTCGCTGATTCGAACCAGTGTCAGTAGTTCAACAGCATATAGAGGGTAGAGGTACCTTTACCCTTCATAAACACACTTCAGAAGAGTTTGTCGCAAACAGTTGCGACGTGTTTATTCGAATTCGTTGATTCGAATTCAGTTTCGCTCAAGTAACATGTGTCGCGCTTTGTATCTTAGGGTTTTAAAGGGTGGTAATAAGCTTGTGAAAGATTTGAAGATGCACACAAACTCCGGAGCCTTTAAAGAGCGATTAAACGCTTGTGATGGCGTTGCTGGCGCCCATAATCTCCGAGCATTTACACTTACAGGCGTTTAGCTGTCATTTATTCATCTAGACGCTTGTGAGCGCGTTAGCATGGTTCCAAAGAGAAAAGTAAAGTATTTATACTGTAAGAAAAGAGCCCTGATGCCCTCTTACCCTATTTTTTGAGGAAAACTTGATTTTTTTTCCTTGAATTTGTATTAACTTAAAAAATATCACAAAATATTTTACTGACTTGAAATATCGTTATAAATAACTAGTGTAGATATTTTAAATGGAAAACTGAATTATAAAGATGGGGATAATGATCTGAAAGTGGGAGCCTAAAAGTTTTTTAAAAAAACATGTTATAAAAGAAAAATTGATAATAATTTCTCTTATTTCACTTCAAATACATACCATACAAGCAAATAAATAATAAAAAGATTTGTTTGTGGGCGAGTTGTGTGTAGATAAGTGTATTAGTTCGGATTCATTTTGCAGATGCAATCAAGTAACTGTACATCGGTTTTTCTTCAAAAAAAATCGGGTAAGGCCGCTCTCTTTTACAATATAAATACTTTACTTAAATAATTTAGTCGTATAAATTCTCTATACACAAGTAAAATAAAACATAAACAACCGGAAACAAAAAAATAACTTTTTGTGAAATCCTAAATAAAATGTGCTATCCAAATAAAGCGATGTTATATTGTTTCTTTACTGCACAACATACAACTGAAGAATTTAAAGAAATATTCAATAAATAAATAACATAAAAAAATATATAAAATTACAGATATACTTGAATAACATAAAGGTATGTACGTTTATAAATATATAGATTTGGAATCAATTTGCAGATGCTACAGTGGCATTTGGTGGTGGTTCAGTTTTGCTCAAAAAATCGGGGAAAAAATCTTTCACAGTATAAATTACTTTACTTTTTAATAGTCAGTAGTAAGTCTATGGTCATTTTTTTAAAGAGTTTCTATGATATCTCTAAGGCCTATTGCAGAATTGTGCTCACAGCACTTACGACGTTTCAACTGCTAACGTAGGATCAGATTTAGTAAGAGCACCAACGTCTGTTTCCTGTATTAATAATTTGGCCAACTTGTGAGTTTGCTTATGAATTCAACAAGTAAAACATAACCGAACAGAGCATTTTTTGATATAAACATGAGTGAAGGATGTGGTTAAGATGGTAAAATGCTTGTATTTCAGCGTTTTCCGCAGTCGAGAAAAGTGACGATACTAACATTGACGTGGAACTTCAAAAGAACATCAATGCTCACGATGCTGACGCCCCGACCCGGCAGTACTGTAAGTATTAGGTAGGGACGTCACATGTGACGTCATAGCATCCATAACGCACAATTAGAACGCACGTTGGTACGCTATGAGCACTGTCAGCACAATTCGGAAAACGGCCTATAGAGTTACTACTTTGTATGGAGGGTAAAGGTAAGAAGAACCATCTCAGTACAGTAAAAAGTAGCCACTGAAATAAAGCAAATTAAGGTGGCGCTATAGTAGCAACCGATATTTTTGAAAACATCGCCACAAATTATTAGAGAAGGATAATAAAATAAAAAAGGAAACGAAGACTTCCGCTTTAACACAGCGCGTTTTCTAGGTCTATTTAAAAAATCTAAATGAATCTTCTCATCATGGAATTTTCAGATATACTCAATTTTTCAACCCACTCCATTTTGTTTATAACTGCTACGTTCATATCATTCCCTGATGCTACACTAGAGCTACTTTGGCGAGTATTCAAACCGTTATTTGCTGCTTACAGGAGGACACTTTTTTAACTTTTATCTAATGTAAGGCCGTTTTCCAAATTGTCAGCGTTTATGTGTACCACAGAGTGCAAAAAATGCTTGAAATACAAGCATTTTACCATCTTCATCGGCTACACTACATACTCCACTCATGTTAATATCAAAGAATGCTCTATTCCGTTAGGTTTAACTGGTTGAATTCGTGAGTACACTCACAAGGGGTCCGAATTATTAATACAGCTGACAAATGTTGGCGAGCTTACTAAATCGGACCCCACGTTAGCAGGTGAAACGTCGATATTACTGTTTTGATAATTCGGAAAACGGCCTAAGATGGTTCCCCTTACCTTACCCTCCATACTATCTTGTATGTTCTGTTTAGAATTTTGACAATGACATTACCGCCTATTCGTCTTCTACATACCTCTATTAAATACGTTTAGAAAAATAGAAATATAACAGTTAACAGATATAACTCAGCATATGGAAACATATAATAAATAAATAATGGAACTATTTAAATTATTATAACTGATAGATAATATAAAATATAAATCTAATATTTTTTAAATGTAGAAGTAAAGCTAAGAGCAGCATTGATAAACGAAACGTTCAGATATACGTTGGGTGGGGTGCGTGTGCGCTTTTTGCTTGTGGTTAGGTGATCCGGCACCGGGATTTATCCTTATTGTACATTACTCTGTTCGTAACTCTCTCTTTTGCCTAACGCCTTTGATAAAGTATTCCATTTCATTATTTAGCTCTGTAAAACACAGTATTTAATTTTTTTACCACAATCAATAGTGCCAAAATGATATTAAAAAAATATTATAATATTCCGTTTATCAATAAAAGTTTAATTTTGTTTAGTGAATGAGTGTTGTAAATAAACAATATTGGATAAATATCAACAAGTATAAGTTATTAAATTATTGCATTTAATTTGGCATTATGATTATGAATCTTTTAGTGGTTCATATTCTTTTTTTAAATTTTATTTTTTATGTTACTGGCGCTGGCCCTGACGGAAAGGTAATAAACGTTTTTTTATATTAAGTTTAACTTATTGTCAATAAATACATATAATTATACAAATATATATAAAAAATAAAGAACCTTCTATAAATGTAAAATAGTAATATTAATTATATTATATAATTGTAGTATTCTATGAGTTATTATATATCTTTATTAATACTAATTTAAACTTAACTGTTTAATTTTGCTTCACATTATTGATTTAGGTGATCTGGTATTCTACATTTAATGCTATTTATGCTATTATGTATTCAAAACGTAATAAAACTTTCAATATTTTGTTGATATATTAAAAATGTATATATAATTACGTAGCAATACGTACTTAAATAGTACCTAGGGTTTTTTTAAATATATATTGCATTACACCACAAAATATTATTGTATTTGCCTTTTTAAGTTTTTTTCTGAATTAACATATTATTTCGCAATATATGTTGGTTTAATAGGTCACAGTAAATTATCCTTGCTCTTAAGTTGCGTTCATGAGGGCTGCCCTCATCAATGTCCAATGAAAAAAAATGTAGATATAAAAACAGTATTCTCATATTAAATAACAAAATATTAATATATAAAAGTTAACTTATAAGTTTATAAAATACTTTCGGTGGCATAAATGTTTATTTCTAAGAAATCATAATAATTTTGTGTACGCACTATATGTATGATTGCAATTGTTGACATCAGCATGTATTGTATGAAGGCTTTTGTTTATTAACAATAACAATAATAGTAGATAAGAAATAGGTACTTTCGTTATATGGGCGGATGTTTGTGCAATATAAGTAGATATTAATTGAAATCTATAATATAAAATAAATTAAATAAGTTTACTCATTTTCTATGACATTTGATTCAAAATTTGTAAACGAGGTGAACACCGTCAGCTTAGGCGCCACCACGACGGAGTATTTAATGTATATACGCGGTTGAGTCACGTGTAATATGTGAGGTGATAGATTGTCGATATTTTACGTAGTCCAAGAGGACGTCATATATCTGTACTTTAACAGATATTTTGCCACATAAATAATGTAGCAGTTTACTTATTATCTAAATATTTAAATGAACAGTAAATCACGTAGCGGAAAATATATAGGAATAAACAAATGTACAAACAAGTCATTTATACAAACATATTACTTGGTAAACGTTTATCGTCGCATCACACCTGTCTACCGTCAGAAGCGAGCCTGGTTTCTTGAAATAACTAAAAATAGATATTTACATTTAGAATAATAAAATATAAACCTATACCACAAATATTTTAGTAATGATTTTGGAGTGCTGCATGCATTAAAACGCACTCGGTTGCTATAAAACCTGTATGATATGGGTGAATCTCAACCAAAACACGCTGTAGAAGCAAGATTAGACTCAACGAAGCTGTTTGTTTCTCTATAAAAAATAATGAAATCTCTAGGTATAGCCAAGATAAGTCTAAGGTTCCTATTACTGCTATTTTTTTTTATAAATACAGTTAAATTTTATGTGACCGAACGTGGAACATTCTTTAAGCAGAATAACATGTTGATATATAGAAGTCAACGGCCAACACAGAAAAAGTTTTGTTAAGGCGACATTTTCATTTCTCTCTCCTCTCTTAGGGTTCTTCATATACGAGATATTCCAGAATTTTAATTTTTGAACATCCAAAAGAGGAGTCCCACCACGCCGAATGATAATTTTGCAGAGGCAGTATGTATATATCTACAATAACTTTGCTAGAATCTATAAGTTTAGTCAGGTAAAAAAAGTATTCTGAATCTGGAAAGATACAGAGCACCTGATGTGATATGTAAGATCTAGAAGATCTTCGATGTCCCTACATTTGATAGATTCCCCTTTATGTTGGCATTTAGCCAAACCCCTGCAACTTTAGTTTGATTATATATTAGTATATATTTAGATTAAACTAGTAGTTACCCGCGACTTCGTCCGCGTTCACTATTTTGGTCATAGTGACTTACACATAAAAGATAGATATATGCTGTCGCGGATTTTTATTTAGAACTATTTAAGATAAATAATCCTACAGTAATCTACCT